>JAQMYJ010000019.1:2674947-2690575 GCA_030014305.1 Clarias laeviceps | reverse complement strand
TTATTTCCAGGATAAACTGAGATGCCCCCAAGCTGGCTTCTTAAAACTGACTAAATATTTAAAAAGAGCCAAAAGAGACGCTCTTTGAAAGGAACGGATCGCCAAGATCCGGATCCCCTCACAGAGCCATAAATCCCATCACTAGATCCATACCCTAATTCCAGCCAATCAGAGACTGCGGCAGAGACCAAACCGGGTTCCTTTTCTGCGCGCATGCGCGAAAGCGTTTGCAGCGTTTGGCGGAATGTGTATGTCATCATCGCGCATTTATAATGTTCTTTTTATTTATTTATTTTAATTCAGCATAAGCCTAGCAAATACCCTCTATGGATGTGGGTTTATGTGTTGTGGTGCAGCGTGGGCAGGGCAACTCAGGGTTGTCAAATCTGCTTTATCCGCTTTATCCTGTATTCAGGGTCACACGGCCCTGGAGCCTATCCCAGGAGGCTTAGGGCATGAGGCAGGGTACACACACATACACTCACACACTCTGGGCAATTTGGGAATGCCAATTAGCCTAATCTACATGTCTTTGGACTCCATGCAAACTCCATGCACATAGAGACGGGAATCGAACCCGGACCCTGGAGGTGCAAGGCGACAGTGCTAACCACTACACCACTGTGCCGCCTACTATATTCCATAGGGTTGCACAACATCCCTCTGCTTAGACAGTGATATAGAGGAGATAGTAGGCGGCACTGTGTATTAAGACAAGAAAACACAGACTTTTTTTATATTTTGTTATGCATTTCAAACAAATTCTGTTTAACTTGTATTATTTAAGCTATTCATTACAACAAAAAAACAGAAAAGGGAGACACTTTCAGGTTGATTTTTAAAGTAGCCAGTGCCAAGAGGAATCGTAAATTAAGGTTAGCTGAGGTTTGCCGTCTCTTTAGTTCATATTTGTGTGCACAGTATATATTAGAAATGTGAATCACAAGTCACCTCTGATATGATATTGTCATGATACCTCTGTGTCAATTTGTTTAAAATTGAGATTCTCTAAGTATTACAATTTTATAAATATCTTGATATCTATTATATTTCCGACCGATTTGTTACAATTTTAAACCTTTAAAAATAGTTAATGATTAATTAAATGTAGATTAATTAATGATCTCATGGTCCTCTGTACCGATCATGAAGATGTACAGAGGAGCATGTACGGGGTACCGGCCATCTATAAAGAGTATATAAGCTTTTGTGCTTATCTTGTGTTGTGCTATTGTGTTTAGCTGACCTGCGTTTACCCTGTGGTATTATATGTAGTATTATACTCTTATCTATGATGATGGTTTAAAATCACAAAGTACACACATGTCATAGATACATCGAATATGCTAGAAAAGGTTTATTATTCTTAAGCCAGTTTGGATGAAAGTTGTCCAATAATAATGATAAAAGTAAAACATTTGTGATGTTAATCTTTGATTTTTGTGCTATACATAAAAAAGGTCAAATACTGGTAGTCCCTGACTTACGAACATTCGAGTTGCAAATTTTTCACGGAAGTAGCTCACGTGTATTGTACAAAAAATAGACACTGCAATGCTTCAGATACCAATATTTACAATTATATACAATATTTTCAGTGTGTAAGTAAATGTATAAAATGTCAGAAGTCCGGTATATTGTATGTGTGCATGGGGGGGGTGTAGGAAAAATTGTCTGTCCTGTAAAGCTGTCCCTACAGTGAATAATCCACAACAAAACAAAGTTCACAAAACGGCTATGAGACAAAACGGTGCAAAAGGGGGGAAAGGGGGCAGATTTAGTCAAGTGGATTGGTATGCTTTACATTGTACAGTATATTTGTGTCAAAGGCGTGTAAGACACACTTTGTCGGACTTAAGAACAAATCAGATTTACGAATGTGCTACCGGAACACAGTCGGGGACTACCTGTATATTGATCAACCGCTAAAATTTTAAATAATCTTTGAATATTTGTTTTTTTTCACCTGTACAATTATGTATAAAAGGAGGACGATTTGTCGTCATCACATCAACCAGTGATGAACATCAGAGTTGATGTCCAGGTTAATTTTTGTACACAATAAAGATTTCAGCTAAATCACAACCATTTTCATTTTCTGTTCCACAGAGGGCTGGGACCCATACCAATTAAATAAAGATTTCAGCTAAATCACATTAATTTGATTGACTCTTCCAAAGTCTCTGGGACCACGACCAGACTCGCTGAGGAGGTAATCACGAACCAGAGAGACAACAAGCATCACTTCAACCAGTAAAGATTGTCCCGTCTGCGTTTTCATAATCCTTCCGTTCCGTTTTAGAGAACAAATATTTTACCCATATATGGTATTATTGCTGGTATTATTTAAATGATTAATTCATAAATATCATATTGATCAACATTTCAGTTGTATCAGCATTATAACCCTGTTTAGCGTCCACGCCACCTGAATTTGTTTTTCTGAATTTGAACACCGCTCTTATGTTTTACCTGAAGTGTTTAGTGCACCTGTAACGTATGCACATCAGATGCTGTAACTTTACAGTGCGTGAGGTAACTGAATGTAAATTTTTATATAGAGATATTACTGAGCGAATAGGCCATGACTTCATCATTTAGCTAGAACTTGTTTTTTTATCTCCACACACACTTATTATCCTGACTTTTCTTGTCATTAATTTGTAATATTACTGATATTTTTGTGAGCTACGGTAAGTTTATCAGTTCCATAGTCTTCAGCTGGATATGTCATTTACATAAATACGTCGAGTTTATTTAAATTTTCCATGATTAAGTTGTATCTAATTTCTTCTCTCCAGCTTTTCATCACATGGGAGTCGGCTCGTCCCGGGGCACCGGTCATCTATAAAGGTACCTTGTGAACCTTGTGCTTATCTTGTTTTCTGCTGTTGTGTTTACCTTCCCTGTATTTGTCCCTGTAGTTTAGTATGAAACTCGTATCTGTGATGAGGGTTTAAATCACAAAATAAACACAAATGTGTCACAAGTACGTCAAAGATGGTGGAATTCACCAGAAGTTTTATTATCCTTAAGCCAGTTTGGATGGAAGCTGTCTAATAATAATAATAATAATAATAATAAAACCATAACATTTTATGATGTTAATCTGCACACTTCAGTTCTTTACATGACAAAAAAACTTTATGTTGATTAATTAATAGGATTTTAAATAATCTGGAACAATTCATTTTTCACCCCGAATTGTTATATACATTTTCAATTTAAAACCAATAATAAATTTATTACAGTTTTTTTTTCAGGTTTTTTTTTTTTTTTTTTTTTTTTTTATTTTTTTTTTTCTTACAATAAATAAAGATTTCAGCTAAATCACAACCATTTCGATCCTCTTTTCCACAGAGGGCTGGGACCCCTGCCAGTTAAATAATGATTTCAGCTAAATCACCTTAGTTTGATCGACTGTTCCACAGAAGTCCAGCTCCACGACCAGACTCGCTGAGGAGGAGGTAATCATGAAACAGGAAAATTAAAGATCGTCCTATCTGCGTTTTCATATTTCTTCTGTACATCATGATGAAGTCAACATAGTTGATGTTTCAGGTTCAATTTTCTGTACGCAAAGATTTCAACTCAATCAACTGATTTGATCCTCTCTGTTCCACAGTCGAGGAGGTTTTAGGTTCTGGCCCCAGGGAAGTGGCTGGTAATCCTGAAACAGCAGAACACTTAACACTTCACCTCATCATGCAACAGGGGGCCTTTGGAATGACCCAGCCTGAATAATGTTTTTATTTGTATTATTATTTTGCTTATCTTTTACTTTTACTGTAATTTAAAGTTGGTCTTTTTCTTTTCTTTTTTTTTTTACTATAATTAAAAATTGTTCTTTTAATTATTTGCTGATTCTTTTTTTTTTTTTATATATAATTTAATATGTTCATATTATTCTTATTTTTTATTAGAAATTTTTTTTTTTGTATACAGTAAATTGTTCTTTTTGTTCTTATAATTTTTTTTCTTTGTATTACAAATTGTTCTTTTTAGGGCCCAAGCACTATAGGGTACGCAGAAACCCTCTTGTTTCTTTTTGTTCTTTTGTTCTTATTTTTAAAATAATTTTATAGTTATAAATGAGTTAATTAATAAATACATTTATAAATACTTTATTCCTGTTAGTGTTGTACCTGTATTTAGTGTCCATTTCACCAGTTTGTTTTCGAGTTGTAAAAAACACTTTAAAAAAAAAACATGAATTACTGGAAAAGTTTTGCTTTTTATCTTTCAATAAAAAAGTAAAACACATACTGTATATTCTACATTCATTACACAACATGAATATATCAAGGTCTTTTTTGTTTTAATTTCAATTATTACAGCTTACAGCTCATGAAAATCAGAACTCCAGTGTCTCAAAATACAATTTAAAATATTATCCATCATTTATCTTCTGAAAAGTTTTGAACATTTATGCATTCTGTGCTCGGTTTCTGCTCTTCTAGCATGAATTGAGGCATCAATGCAGGACTGCTGAGGCGCTACAGCTCAACTCTATTGTTTCTCATCTTTCTCTTGAAAATAGACCACAGATCCTCTTTGGGGTTTAAGGTCAGGCTTCAAGGTTGAGTTGGCTGGCCAATCAAGCACAGTAATGTCGGGGTCAGCAAATCAGTCATTGGTAGAGTTGGCAGTGTGGGCAGGAGCTAAGTCCGGCTGGGGAAAAAAAAAAAGATTTCTATAAATCTCGTCAGCAGACGGAAGCATAAAGTGCTCTAAAGTCTCCTGATCGATGCTGCGTTGACTTTAGACGTGATAAAATAGTGGAAAAACAACAACAGATGACATCGCACCCCAAATGCTTTAAGTGGCATGGATGAAAAAAAAAAGACCAAGCACATGCTCTTCCTGAAAGGTTAATCTGCCACAAAATAGTGTCTTTTTCATCCTTGCTTTAGTGCTTGGCCTTGGGATGATGTCAATATTTGTGATAAATTAGGATACAGTATCCTCTTTTTTGATATCTCATAAATATTTACATTCATTTCAGGTAAATAAAAAATATAAAATGTCCAAAATAATTACAAAATTACTATAAAAGCAGCTTTTTTTTCTCTATAAAAATGATACTAATGTATGTTTGTAGGGATTAGTGAAAGTCTCCACTGCAGTGCTGGTTTACTGCCATTTTGGTTGCAAATCTATAAATAGTAATGCATACTGCATGCCTCGCACCTCCAGGATTGCATGAAGTTTGCATGTTCTCCATGTGCTTGGTGGGTTTCCTTCACGTACTCTGGTTTCCTCCCACAGTCCAAATACATGCAGGTTAGACTAATTCCCAAAAATAGAGCCTGAAGTGCTGTTTGAAGATCATTGTGATGTTTTTAATCACTTCTTTCTCACCTAGTATCCAGGTCACATCTTGGGTATAAAATTCCTGAATGAGTAATTCATGATTTTAAGACGGCACACCAGACGGCTCTCATCTCAGACAGGATCGGCGGTGAAGGTCACAGCATGCGCAACATGGACACGTGCAACTGAGTGACTTCAACAGAATCATCCTGTTTCACCATTTCAACACCTGCAGTTTCTGTAACCCAAAGCCTGAAGCGCAGCCCCTACTGAAGTCAAAGGACCGACCCTGCTGGATGTTTGCTCTCTCGGGGCAAGTCAGGGCTCTGGGTTCTTTTAGTTTGCCTTGTCCAGGCGCGGTGATCTTTTCTTTGTAGTTCTGGTGTTAGTTGTCTGGTCCATACGTTGCTGTATATTAATATAGATTGTTATTGTCTTTGTATTTAATTTATTTAATTCACTTGGTGCTTTACAGCCATCTAGTGGTCACACTTTGCACTTTCACTGCTTTTCTTCCCAACCTTTTCCAATTGTTTAATATCTATCCAAGTATCAAAAAACACCAGAATAAAGACTTTTGATATTTGGTCTCAATATTTTTCCACTTGGAATACATATTATTATTATTTTATTATATATTATTATTATTATTATTATTTGAAAGCAGGGGAGAGGAGCAGCAGCATGACGTGAGCTGGTTTGGTTATTTCAGATACTGCTGATCTCTTGGGATTTACACACCGTGAGATCATGGTGGCATAGTGGTTACCAATGTGGATTCCTACCAGGGTCTGTGTGCTCGGTAGGTTTCCTCTGGGAATTCCGGTTTCCTCCTACAGTCGAGAGCTAATTGGTTGTTGTTGGACTTTCAGCTTCTCCCTCATTGAGGGGTCACCACAGCGGACCATCTAGTCCGCAAAACAACTTGGCACAGGTTTTACGCCAGATGCCCTTCCTGACACAACCCTCCCGTTGTACCCAGTCTATCCAGTGGCTGAGGTTTGGGCATTGGGTGGGGATTTAACCCGAGGCTTCCACATGGCGGGTGAAAAACCTACCACTGAGCCACCAATGTTCACTATTTAGCTAATTGGTGATTCCAAACAATTTCATAGTATGTGTGAATGTATGCCCTTGTGTGCGCTGCCATGGATTGGCCCCCATCCAGGACGTACCCCGAATCCCCTGGGATACACGCCAGGCCTCCCGCTCCTGCAACAAGATTGAGCAGCTAAATATGGGAGCTTGTTAAAATGATTCTACATTGTTTTCTCCTTTTTTGTGTTTTGGCTACACCAACCTATAAAATGCTTTAACCATAAGCTCGGCCTGTCTTCGCTATTGTTACCTTTGGTGAGGAACGTCTGTGATACACTCACAGAATGACATCAATGTTAATCATGCTGCATATTGTTGTTCTGGTTCTTGTTTTATGGCGGTTGACATCCAGTCAGTTGCATTACTGCCACGAGTAAGGAAGACCATGCATGCGGTTACGTCACAGTATGACTTAAAAAACACTGCTGCTTCTCATGCTGCTCCAATGTTTCGGCAGCCCCTACTTCTGTCTTTCAAATCCACAAAGAGCAGAATTTCTGTTTTTATATATCCATCTAGGAACCTCAATATTCCAACTAGGGACTGTGGAATAGCCAGTGGTGACCATTGTATTTATTACCATTTTTATGACCACCTGTCAACACACACACACACACACACACACACAGTAAACCTAATCTGGATGTCTTTGGACTGTGAGGGGAAACCGGAGTACCTGGAGGAAACCCACCAAGCACGGAGAGAACATGCAAACTCTATACTCAGACACAGGTGACGAGACTTGAACCCTCGACCCTGGAGGAACAAGGCGACTGTGACGACTATTATTTAATAGTTTTACAGGTAATAAACAATCATCATAATAATAATTTTCCTAAATCACTCAATTAACAAAAAGGAAAATGCTATAAATCTCCTATTTTAGAATAAATAATACTAAATTAAAATACTACATTTTAAGTAGGCTATAAAAAATACTATGTATTTATTATTATTATTTATTTATTTTTTACATTTTTATTATCATTTTAAATTTTTTACATTTTACATTATTATTATCATTATTATTATTATTATTATTATTATTATTATTATTAAATTGTACTCTTTTGTCATTTTCAATAACCACAATTGTACATGGTTTATAGAAAAATATGCTTTTTTTTGTTGATATCCATTCTGATGTACGTTTTTTTTATTTATTTCTCTCTACCAAAAAAAAAACTAAAAAAGTATATAGAGTTAGCCAAAAAAATTTATACACACTTCAGGAAAAGAAAAACTAAATTAAACTAAATTGCTATACGTTATATATTGCTATACATGATAATATTATGATGATAATATGAGAATATTATTTATATTATATTCATATTATATACATCATACTATTTTTCTTTTCCTGAAGTGTGTATACATTTTTTGTCTGACTTAGTAAAAAAAAAAAAAAAAAGTTGCTGAAACCGGAAGCGGAAGTAGTGTGTACTTCCTGTCCGTGTTCAACAACGGTGGCGGCGAGCAACGAATCATCGTCCGGAGCTCCTACGTCACTCGACTCTCAGGTTAAACTCGTTCAGATTGATGGACTGGTGAGTTTATACTTTAACACGGTTAGCCACAGCGGCTAACGGTGCACGAGAGCCGGTGTTATGCGCTGAAATGCCCCCGTGCCATGGATTGCCCCCCCCCCCCCCCATAATCGCTATCAAATATTATATTAGAATATAAATTAATAGGTTAATGGTTTAAAAATTACAAATTACATGAGACAATAAAATAAAATAAGCAATATGAAAATATATATGTTGTACATGAATTTTATTTTTTTTTTCCATATACAACATGTATACTTTTATATTGTTTATTTTATAATAAAGTTAGTTTTGTCTAATTTTTCATCATAAACAATATTTATTTTTATTATATATAAATATTTATTTGCATATTCATGACAAACCCTTGAAAAATAAATGTGCCACAAAATAAACGTTATACAAGAATTTGTATTAATGGTCTTGACGGCTGTCACGTGCCTAGGCTTCATTATAATAGTAATATCATATTTGATAATAATAAACCTATGAATTTATGTTCTAATATAATATTTTAGAGCGATTATGTAGGGGGGGGCAATCCATGGCAGGGGGGCATTTTAGCGCATAACAAAGACGTTTATGTCTCGGACACTTTTCACTATTTAGACTGTTTACTGCGGCCAATTTTACACCACCAATGTGGGCCCCTGAGCACGGCCCCTGAGCCCGGCCCCTGAGCATGGCCCCTGAGCCTGGCCCCTGAGCACAGCTCCTACCCCTCAACCGCTCAGATCTATGTCGGTCTTGAACATTAATGTAATCAGTGATATGATTATTTCGGGTTGAAGCCCACATAAATGTTTCGCTGTCTTTCAGCAGAACTCTAACGACGGTCTGATACAAAGAAATACAATAGAAATACAATATTGTAAGACTGAGTATCTGACTCCTTGTTTACGCTAAATTGTACTTCTTTTGTTGTCAGCCAAATAAATACACTCCCTGTTCGGTAATCAGAGCGAGAATCACGGATGAGAAATCGAAAAAGTAGATCAGATAAAGATTTTTCTTAAACGTTTTGTCTTAAAACGACTCCAGCATGTGTTACACTTATACCACTTCAGCGCTGTTATTTCAGCGAAGGCGAAAATATGAACTAGTATCCCAGTAAAAATATTCAGTTTAGTTTTTCTAATTAATATCTATTGGTGCAGGTGTTTGTTTACATTGAGCAAGTAGGTAAAAGTTAACATCACTTTAACTCAGCAGTTTGATTAATTCACTTATGTTGCAGGTTAAACTTTAGGCAGATATCTAGCTACTGCAAAAGGTTTATTAAACTTGTATGGACAAAGACATGAGACTGGTTTTGGGTCGTCCAATGTATGAAACATAAAGATATCATTAAAAGAAAGAGTTCTGACCAATGTCTAATATCTGGTCATACACCAAACTCCAGGATCCACTGGCAGACACCACAGCACACCCCAGAGGAGCTGTGGAGCCGCACACACACACACACACACACACACACACAGGGGCCGGAGTCGGCCTGGTGGCACAAAGGGAACCCAAAACCTAGTTAATAATGTTATGGCTCATCGGTGTATGTCGGTGTATGCATTGTTTTTTTCCCCCCAATGTGAGACAACATCTGCATAGAAAATCCCAGATTGGAATCTGGAATAAAACTTGCAAAAACAGTTGCTAATGAAGCATGTTATTTTCTCAGAAAAGCAATAGAAAGAAAAAATGAGACGGTCTGTAAATCAGGAAATTACCTCAGGACCATGTTTGATCATGTTGTCTGCTAATGAACCTTCAGATTGGATTACAGAAGACGATATGAAAGATAACTGCTTTTATCTCAGCCACTGGAACGGATTAGCAAAAGAATTATCTCACACTGAGATTATTTTCTGTCTAGAGCAATTGTCCAGTCAGTTAGGCGGACATGACAGTAGTTGCCGTCCGGGATGCAGCGGGACGCTTTTGCATTGACACTAGAGATGTATTATTAAGTTGTCATGTAGAGCACTTAGACTCAATGATCCAATCGACTCTGAGAAACATTCAGACCTGTACTTAATGATATGTAATCGCTTATGAGGCGTATTCATGACCTAATGCTAATAATAAGCAGATTAAATCTGTGTTTTTTTCTTTTCTTTTCTTTTTTTTTTTTTTAAACGTAACTTAAACTGTTTCATCCTGGGAAATACTTCACTACAGAAAGTTTTGGTGCAAATAGCTTTTTGTTGTTGTTGTGTTTTTGTTTTTTTTATTAAACTAGTGAGGCAAAAGCAAGTTTCTACTCAATACACTGATGATTAGATAAACTGGTTTGTTTTCCCTCATCACCCACAGGGGGCAGACTTGTATTAAAATTAATGGGCACTTTTAAAAAAAAAACATTTCTGTTTTAAAGAAACATGTCGTCTGAGAATACAGTCTCTGCTTCTCTTAGAAATGGCCCGACCTACAGACCTTGTTGAAATTGATTATCCCTTGGCTGACTACGGGAGCAGCGGAGCTCGGGCGGTTGAGCATCTGGTTTGATGATTAGGGGGTCCGTGGTTCGAACCCCGTCACTGCCAGGTCACTGCTGTTGGGTCCTCGGACCAGACCTTATACAATCCAGCCACTGGTGTCGGTCCCAAGCCTGGGTAGCTGGGTAGTGTTTAGAGTTCAGAGCAGTTTTAGGTTGTGTGTGTGTGTGTGTGTGTGTGTGTGTGTCTGTTTTTTTCATTACTATGTTTAAATGATTATATAAAGGCTTAGAGAACCAACTAAATAAAAATGACTGAGCAAAATCTATTAAAAAATTTAAATCTTGACTTTTTTCAAAATAAATTGTTGTCTCACACACACACACAAACAGATTCAAACACTAAACCTTATTTACAGACTAAAATGATAAAAAAAACACTATGTGTGTCTTTCTTTCTACATTTCTTTTGGTTTCAGTGGCTTGTTTTTACTAGTTTTTTCCCTCATTCCTAAATTTTTTGGGGATCATTAAAGTATCTATCTATCTTGATTAGACAATTTAATCAAATTATTGTAAAACACACAAAAACATCTTTACAGATTACAATTATTCTTAAACATATAATAGTTATAATATATATATATATATATATATATATATTTTTTTTTATATAAACCACATGATTGAGGAATAGCCTCTTCAGTCTACACACCACTTCCCGGTTCACATAGGCAAAGAAATATAATCACATGTTTTTTATGGTCTTTTTCAGTTGTTTTATCACTATGAAATAATAAGCTATAAATATAAAATTTTTGTGAGTTCTAAGTTTTTTTTTTTTGTGAATTTGCACCTTTTAAAAAGCTTTGTCCTACATGACATGTCCGAAAACACAGAGTTTGATGTTTGATGTCTGAGGCCCTCCCTTATCTGCACACACCGATATTACATCCATATACTGATTTTTTATTATTATCATTTTTATAATTGGTCATTAACCAGTATTGCGTTTCCAACATCTCGCTCGTTTCTGAGGCCTAGAAAATGGAACGGAATGAGCAGGAAGGACAGATCTTTCGACCATTTAGATAAAAAAGATGACTAGAGCAGTACAGCCTGCTGCACGGGAATGTGGAGAAAGAGTTTAATGAATAATTCACTCCTCCTTTGTAGCGCAGTCGATTCTGTGCATTGCGTCACTCCATTGCCGAGCTTAAATCATAACCACAAATCACTTTTTTTTTCTTTTCAATTGATTGTTGAGGTGGTGTAGTGGTTAGCACTGTCGCCTTGCACCTCCAGGGTTTGAGTTTGAGTCCCGGTCAGGCTCGATTCCCGTCTCTGTGTGCATGGAGTTTGCATGTTCTCCCCGTGCTTGGTGGGTTTCCTCCAGGTACTCCGGTTTCCTCCCACAGTCCGAAGATATGCAGGTTAGGCTAATTGGTGCTCCCAAAAATTGCCTGTAGTGTGTGAATGAGTGTGTGAGTGTGTGTGTGTGTGTTCCCTGAAAAGGATAGGCACCCTGTCCAGGGCGTACCCTAAGTCTCCTGGGAGAGGCTCCAGGTCCCCGCGACACTGAATACAGGATAAAGCGGTATGAGTGAGTGAGAGAGTGATTGTTGAGGATTGTTTGAAGTCGAGACGGCGTCTGTGTGGCGCTTACAGGCATCGTTAGGCGACGTGCGAGACTCTGAGAGTCGTCTCGATTGTGACGGCGCATGTGGGAAGAAAAGATTCCCTGCAAGAACAAACGCTGTCTGCTTTCACTAAATCTCTTTCCATCAATCAGCACGAGATGAGAGCGGAGGAGGAAGTAGACTCTGTGTTTGGGTGTTAACGCGTAAAGCGCACTTCACTTTCTCTTCTGTCTCAGGCTCAGTTTAGGAATCCGTGACACGACCGCTTCCCTCTCTCACCATGACAACTGATCTCTACTCGCCCCCACGGTGACCTCTTGAAGACTCGTTTTTTATTTATTATTTTTTTTTTTAAACGTTTGATGTTCTTGGAAATAAATCTTACCCTTTGGATCACCTCACTGACATGTAGCAGTAACGACGATCTTCAATCAGTGAGGCAGAAACCGAGAGGAAATCAAGTTCATCAGCTGTCACACGCAGCACATCCCTAAATTCAGTTCTAATCCTGTGTCGTCTATTTATTATTTGTGAGATCATTATGTAAACACAATATGGAGTTGCTTCATTTAAAAGTTAGTCTGCAGTCCCGTGTGAGACCCAAGTGGTTTCAAGTTCATGATGAGAACGACAGCAAAAAAAACCTAACACAACGCTGTTCACGCTTGAAAATACATGTGCATCTCAATGAATTTGAATATCATCAAAAAGTTGATTTCATGCCATAATTCTATTCAAAAATTTAAACTTGTATATTATACAGATTCATTACACACAGACTGATATATTTCAAGTGTTTATTTCCTTAAATTTTTATGATTATGGCTTACAGCTAACTAAAAACTCAAAATTCAATATTTCAGAAAATTAAGACGAATTAAAAACATAAATAAAAAGATTTTTAACACAGAAATGTTGGACTACTGAAAAGTTTGAACATGTACAGCTCTCAATATTTGGTCTGGGCTCCTTTGCATGAATTACTGCAGCAATGCGGCGTGGCATGGAGGCGATCAGTCTGTGGCACTGCTGAGGTGTTATGGAAGCCCTGGTTGCTCTGATGGCGGCCTTCAGCTCCTCTGCGTTGTCAGGTCTGGTGTCTCTCATCTTCCTCTTCACGATACCTTATATATTCTCTATGGGGTTCAGGTTGGGCAAGTTTGCTGGTCCTTCAAGCACTGGGATACCACGGTACTGGTATTAGTACTTTTAGTACAGTGTGGGCAGATGCCAAGTCCTGCTGGAAAATGAAATCAGCATCTCCATAAAGCTGGTCAGCAGATGGAAGCATGGAGTGCTCGAAAACGGGACTCATGATGAAATTTCTGGTGAATGAAAGCGATCGACTTTAAACACTGTACAGTGATGAGACTCTTAGCCGCGGTAAAACATCTGAACGGTTTGAAAGAAGGTGGCTCGGAGCCCAATGCAATCATTCCTGTGAACGTTCAGTGAGTGGGACACCTGATCCTTGAAAATCAACAGATAATTTGTCGCCGATTTGCAGAAGAGACGCATCCATTTGTACACACAATCATTCACCAACACCACTTGCACATTACGGCAACTCGGCGGGGAGTTATTGCCACAGTCCTGATCTCGCTCCAAGCCATTTCCACATGTTTGGGGCATTAAAGGAGTTCCTGGGAGGCCAGGGTTTCAGACGTAAAGCAGGCAGTCTGATCACTGAGAAAACTTTCTACCTTGATGGTACCCAAGCACTAGTCAAACACTGGGATAAGTACATTAGTGTAGAAGGGTTTATATAGAGAAATAAAGGGAGGTTTTACTCTAATTAATTATTGTGTTCTGTTCTTCTGCACAAAAGTCCCGGTTTGACTTGAAAGTCCCTCGTAGAAACCAAGACTTTTACTCCACATTCTTTTTCAGCTGTCAGTGTTGGCTTGAAGTCTGACTACATGGAACATCTCAAGTCACATGACCTTGAAAGTGATTTTCAGCTGTTTAAAGGTTGACGTCACTGATGCCACATCAGAACCAGCGTCTACTGTAGCTGGTTTATGCACTGTGTTCAAGTACTGTGCTCTGAGTGCTGGATCTGCCACACAGTATGGAAGAATCGGCTGCTTTGAAACACAGAGAGAGAGAGAGAGCAAAATGAATTGGCAAATCACAGCCTAATTGGTCTGATCCTTAGCATGAACAATGGCTTGGATGCGAATGACATGTTGTTTTTTAATAAGCAGAAAAATTGGCTTTTCTTTACTTTTATATCCGGCTCTTTTTCCGTTTTCCAAAAAGCCGCTTGAAAATGATACGCTTGTAAATTAGGAACAGATGCACGCGCACCGGTCAGACTGTGTGATCTCGGTGTGTGTTCTGCGCCGTCATCCACTACATTTAGCGAAACAGGTGTTTGGCTAATGTTGCAAACTCTTTACGCTAGCCAACAGACCCTCTTTCCTCTGAATCTGCAGCTCTGTTCCGACAGGCCTGCCCGCTCCAAGGGGGGTCGACCTTTTGGCCCGTTTCAGGATTGCAGAGAGAAAACCGCAAGCTTTGAGAACAATCTTTGATCCCAGGGATTGTGTTAAGCTTCTTTTGTTGACCGTCATAGATCAGGGCATGTTGTCTATTTGAAGGGAAGTGCGATCCTGCAGGGAGGCTAGTATTCACACTGAAGTAATCTCATGACTAATAAGCTTTTTCTTCTTGTTTTTAATCACTGATTGCTACTCGGTAGGTAATTTGTAAACATGTGTTAATAAATTGCCGTTTGGCCTTCACGTCTGATCAAAACGCAGTTTGTTTTTAGTACGGGAAAGACTTATGATCTGGTTTAAACTGATCACCGATTGACAGATGCACGTTGCATCTGTAACAGAGACGAGGGAAAAATCTGTTTAGTTATGAAATAAGTGATTTTTTTGTGTGCCGATTCATGTCTCGCCAAATTGAATTATTACATTTAAAATAGTCAAGCAGCAAACAACCAGAATTGATTTTCAGCTCATTCCGAGTGGTGCAACAGAAACTTATTTTTATGGTGTTACATTATCAAAAGACACTCGATGCAATGTCCTATTCTGGTCACTGCCTAAACTGCAGGTATGCCCTCTTGTGGTGTACAAGTCAATATATATATATATATATATAAGCTATAGAGAAATACCATGCAAAACAAACATTATCGATTCAAACAGTATATATAAGCTACAGGAAAATATCATGCAAATCAAACGTTATCGGTTCAAACAGTATACTGTATATAAGCTACAGGAAAATATCATGCAAATCAAACACTATCGGTTCAAACAGTATATATAAGCTACAGGAAAATATTATGCAAAACAAACATTATCGGTTCAAACAGTATACTGTATATAAGCTACAGGAAAATATCATGCAAATCAAACACTATCGGTTCAAACAGTATATATAAGCTACAGGAAAATATTATGCAAAACAAACATTATCGGTTCAAACAGTATACTGTATATAAGCTACAGGAAAATATCATGCAAATCAAACACTATCGGTTCAAACAGTATATATAAGCTACAGGAAAATATTATGCAAAACAAACATTATCGGTTCAAACAGTATACTGTATATAAGCTACAGGAAAATAT
>JAQMYJ010000019.1:2653691-2671202 GCA_030014305.1 Clarias laeviceps | reverse complement strand
CTCACAATTAACTGTTCAAAGGAGATTAATGCATTTTTTGGACGCCTTCAGCTTCCTTTACAATGTAGAAAGAAATACAAATCAGGAACCATCATGGAGTTAGAAAGTGACCCCAAACTTTTGAACGGTAGTGTATGTACTATAAATCTGCAATTATATAAAGGTATATAAAAGATATACAGAATACCAGAGTTGTGGAATGATTGAACGTTCCTCTTTCGTTTCTTTTTTTGAGTTCGTCCTTGAACGCAGCAAGGTCGGATTTAAAATCCTCAATTTCTTTAAACATGCTTTTTAGACTTAAGCGGATCACGGGCGCTGTTTCTGTTTCCATCTGCTCGCCCTCAGTGCCACTTTCATCTGCTCCTGACAAGTTGTTCCCGTCGTCTTTATCAGCCAGCTTAGGTTGTTTTCTCCAAACTTTTGACTTTTTGATCTCCGTCGCCTTTCTGTCACAGAGTAAAAGAAGTATTTTGGCATTATTTTTTGAGGACATGTTTTTTTCTATGAATGGGAGTTGTTCGCGTATGCTGCCATCATCATCATCATCATCATCATACACTGCCTGGCCAAAAAACAAAACAAAAAAAGTCGCAGGGCTCCAAGATTTCAGCTTTAGCTTTGATTGTGGTGTCCTGAAATTTTCCTACAACAGATGTGATAACCTGGTCATTCAGTACATTCAGGTCGTCAGCTGACTTCATTTTATTGCCACATAACGTTGCTGAGTCTAGACCTGAGCAACTGAAGCAACCCCAGATCATAACACTGCCTCCAGAGGCTTGTACATTGGACACTATGCATGATGCAGTCTTTAAGCGATTTCCGTTCATGTTTTTTTTTTTTCCCCCTTTCTGGCCACCTTGAAGGTTCAGAGGGTTGAAGGTTCAGCACTATCTTTCCAGGTTTTAACCCAATTACAGTCATTTCAAATCTCCAAAGTTCTCCAGTACTTGATTCAGGCCAATAACTTGACCTTTCTGAAGTGATGCCTGGCAGTGTATCACAACCAGAAGTTAAGCACAATCATTTCATCACAGTATGTGGCTCAGATAAAAGTGAAGCGTCTTCTCTGTCTGGCTTTGAAGAGAAAAGCCCAAATCTGTGTGACACTGTAACAAAGCCTGCATATTGATTTCTCTTGTTAATTGTCCAAATATCGACAGTTATTGCAGTTTTATTGTTTGGCTTGTTAAGTTGTTTCTTTACTTAGAAAAAAAAAGTGTATACCCAAGGTGAGCCAGCGCTCTGCATCATTAAGAAAGCTTTAGGAATTAAAAATCTGGTACAGTATTTACTTCATTATTTTAATACTTTAAGCAGGCATTCATTCACACCTAAGCTGCATTATTAGCCACCACTATTTAGTTCAAGCTTTTTGACAGACCAATCCTCTAAAGGAGGTCAAGTTCCCAGCTCTCTGATGGCAAAAATAACAACAATCTTGTTGATCCAGCCTGCCTGTTAGAGCTTGTCTAAATGTGCAGCAGTCAGTATCACTAATGAGCACTAGTCTGGAAGTCGTGTCAAGAACTGAAAGGCCAAGATGAAAAATGCGTGCCCAGGGACAAATGTTTGCAAATCCATGGCATTATCTCATGGCTTTGGTTGCGGACTAGTGGGTGTTTGTTGTTTATTCTACGGGAGCAGTTTCTGCTCAGTCCTTGGCCATTTACTAACGTGTTAATGGCAACGATTAATATCTAATCAGGACTTATAAGCACTCGTACCACATACAAAAGACTTCTAGTAATGTTCTGGTTAAGGAGGTGGGCTAAAAACCTCAACTCTCGACTTGATTTTGAAGTCATAATTTATAGGCTGGCAGAATGCAGTCTGCCCGAGCACTATTTTTAGCAGTCCATCGCACTTAAAAATCAGTCTCGCTGGCTGCTTTTTGCTGAGGCAGTCATCTTGGCTCAATGACAGATTTCACAGAAGCTCATAATTTTGTCCCTCTCCCTCCCCACTTCCTGTGCTCCCTGTGAGCATGATAGCAGATGTAAAGGCAGTAAGAGGACTACGTTATTGCTGTGATCATTCTCCCACCCTGAGAGAAATGCCTCAGTGCCCGCTGCTGTGGCAGGTTTTCATTCTTTTTAATCCTTTCACGGCAGCTGTTTTTCTCGTCTCTCACAAGGTGGCAGTGTTGCACTTCCGGGTTCAGCGCTGCCACCGGTTTTAACATGAAGCCCCAACAGACAAGTCTGCACAACAGAGCTCGAACCAATCCAGAGTTTGTGCCTGGTAGAAGAAGAAGAATGTTAAATGGGCAGTTGGCTGACAAGAACCCGTGTGTACATTAGCCTGATCATCGACCCTTAACGCAAATCAAAACCTCCACAATCTTTCGCAGCCCTAACCGATTGAGTGAGTTTATCGTTCCCCTGTGTCGGTGCGTTATGACTGGGGCAAAAAGAACTTTGTTATATGAGCTGAGAGAATCCTTGGTTATGGGCCACAGATGCTGGAAGTTTGATTCCTTTAGTTGGACGCAACTTGTTTATCAGGAGTTCAGGAGTTGGCCAGATTTGTTGTGCAACGAGACTATTTTAATTCAACCCCATCTTAAGGAAGCGTTAAGATGCAAAACAAGATAGTTAATTTGTTACCTTTCAATAACTGATTCATCCTGGCCTTTGCAGGTTTACATTTTGAATGAGATGCCAGTCTGTCACAGGGTACCCTTGACACATTTTCCCATTTGGGAGCAATTGCCAAAGCCAGTTTGTCTACTGGATTGTTTTTGGGAGGTCAGAGGAAACCAAAGAAGCCAGAGGAAACACATGCGGAGAATATTTCAAACTTGAGATCAGGATCAAACCAAATTTCGGAGCTGATGTTTAGCAACTCCAATCCAATACGGCACTGTTTAAATGGTTTTAATTGTCTGTCTCAAATATGGCAACGTAAATCTGGTATGTTGTTGACGTTGCTGTGAGAACATTCCGAGAACCGGATTAGCTCCGGCTGACCAATGAACCTCGGATCTCTTCAAACAGACTCATCAGGAAACCGTACGATATTAATGATGATATCTATCTCCAGCTTGAAGTTAGTTTTGGAAAATAGTGGTTGTTGGAGCTTTGGCTTTGAATCCGAGCCAATCTTTCCCCTGAACAGCTTGGTTTATTAAAGGCTTTCCGTATCTTCCTGGAGTTTGTCCTACGCAAAGTTTTGGCAGGTTGCTTCTACACCCTTCTTCTCCTCTTTCTCCTCCTGTAATTAATTGAGTATCTCCGGACAACCGAAGATACCAAAGCCTTCAACTGGACTGACAAGTGCTTTTCTTATGGGAATTAAACCACACTTGTTCACTGGAGAGATACTGAACGTTTCTGATAGACATTCGTGTTCCTTATTTGGAGCTTCTGCCTCGTAGCGGCAATCGAGGTTGGATTAAACCTTGATCCTAACACGGCTAACGTTCGAAATAAAACCTCGCAGTAACGAATCGTGCCAACACGCCTCCTCAAGCTGCACGTTGAATTTCCGCTTCGAGGAAATGGTGGGCCGGTTTCCAACAACAGAACCTTGCATTTTCTCCAATATTCCAGGCCAGCTCTAAACAGTCACGGTAGTGGAAACACAATTATCCATATGTCATCTTTTTGAGGGCAAACACCTTTAGCAAACCTTTAGCGTTTAAGTGTTATAATAAAAAATAATCCACTTGGGGATACTGTAGAACACTGAAAACATGTTCAGTGTGGATGTGAGTGCAATTTATTAAAACATTTTGTGGTGCAAATTTGTTTAACAACTTCTTGCTTGTGTGTTTGTGTGCGTGTGTTCTGAAGATGCTTGGGGAATGAAATGATTTAATCTTTCTCAGTAGTGAAATTGATGCAGAACCAATCATAACAGAGATGCAAGTCGCTTTTTCGCTTTCGTGTTTCAACGCAAACAACCTCAAATACGTTTTTTTATTTGTAAATTGTGGAACGGGAAATCTTCACCGTCTTTTTAAATTTCTCATGAATTGTATGAACTTGAAACTTAAAAGAGGTAAGTCAATCATAGAATATGTCTCATTTTAGCAGCACCTAGAGAACTTGTAGCATGATGTGCCGATGTACACTACCAGTGAAGAGTTTGGACACATCTTCTAATTCTATTGGCTTTCCTGATTTTTCTTTCTTTCTCACTGTAAAGCCTGTTGAGCTGGTAACTCTAAATGAACTTCTCTTCTGCAACAGAGGTAAGTTTTGGTCTTGCTTTCCTGGGAAGGTCTTCATGAGAGACAGTTTCATCATGGTGCTTGATGGGTTTTGCAAATGCACTTGACACAATACTGTTCTTGCAAGAACTGATCCAGAACAGCTGACCTTCATGTCTTAAAATAACAACTGACTTACAATTGTTGTTGTTGGTGGTGCTACTTAGTTACATAATGCTATATGTGTTATTTCATAGTTTTGAAATCTACAGTATTGTTCTAGAATGTAGAAAATAAACCACTAAACAAAACCAATGAATTAGACGCTGTGTCCAAACACCATCCCTTTCGGTCATGGAGCTGTGAAGGTAATAACCGTTTGGTTAAGGGTTATGAAGACAGAGGACGCTGCTAATAAGCAGCTTCTTCTTCTGTTCAACTTCCGGGTCGAAGCCCAGGATAGGAAACTGGTGCGTAGACTGGTTTCTGTGTCTGATTGAGGTATACGTTCAAGAGTAGTTCGACTCCCATGTGCATTGTCTGGGTGTGCAAGTCTGACATTTAACTGATCCCAGGGCAACCGCACACACACTTACACAAATTGAGAACAGCATCTGCATGTCTTTGGGCTGTGAGATGAAACCAGAGTACGCAGAGGAAACCCACCAAGTACAGGGAGAACATGCAAACTCCATATATATATATACACCAGAAGGGAATCGAACCTGGAACTTGGAGGTGCAAGGCGACAGTGCTTACCACTACGCCGTAGACTAACATGTTCACATCATGTTAACATTACTTGACTGAGAAGCTTTTGAAAGAGTGTGGATGAGCTTTAAACGTTTTTGACAGATACAGCTGTTTCCCTTCTGTATCACAGCTGCTTACCAGAGTCAGAGGTCCTTTGTTTCATGATGCAGGAGCAAATACAAGCCTTTATTGAAGCAAATAAATTGTGCTGTCCAGGAAAGAATGCATTGGACCGGACTAGAGCTGCCATTTTGATTTCACTATCCAAACTTCCTCGCAAGCGCAGGATGTAACCCAGTAAATTGTCATGAAGACATAGTACGAGAAAGAAGTCGGACAGCTCATCTCGCTTGTGTGACACACTGAATTGTCCACCTGACCACAAAACATGATATCCTTTATGATATTTTATTCACCTTTTCTCCCTCATAGGAAGCTGAAGCAGTTGATATTATTCGAAGGAGCAGAGCAGCACTCGGCATCATCCAGGACAGAAAAAAAAGAGGTTCTTTTGTGTGTGTGTGCTTGTTATTCTGATATTGTGCCACTATAAATCCTGTTGATCTTTCTGTCCAGTGCGCTGGTTATTAGAGCTTCACCAGAAGTGCTCGGTACAGATTGGATGAGAAATATGAAATAGTCCACCATTTGCAAATATGCAACGGGACACTGATAGAATGAACCTCCCCTCCACTTTCCTTTGCTTTCCATCCGTCTATCTCACTTGTCTGCCTGTTTTTTCCATCATCTGTTTTAGGAGTTTCTCCAGCTTCATTTAAAAAAAAATAAAAAATCTTCATGTGCCTGGAATTGAACTAGTTTTCAGCTCCTGACTCCTGACTAATTTTCCCCTGTTTAAGGCAGCGTAGCGAGATCCCCACCCTGCCTTGTCGAGTGTTTCACTAGACATCGCAGATTAGTGTTAATTAGCGTTCGTCAAGAGGGACCTGCGTGCAGTCGACACCTGTCTTTGCTAGCGGGTTTAAGTGCAGTGTAGTGCAGGGGTGACGCGCCGTTTGCAGATCGAAGTCAAATCAGATGTCACGAAAATAGTCACGACAGGAAAGCACGTCCTCCTGCAGTCCCTGAAATATTTCCTTTCAGAGCCAGCTGCTGTCTATTTTTCTCCCCATTTCTCATGCCTCCCCGCTGCCTGATGCGTTCCTGCTCACGTCTACGTTACCGGATGCACGCTAAGGATGAGTCACGTCGTTAAGGCGTGAGGCAGGGTCACGCAATTAACAATTAAACGTCTCCCTTCCTTCATCTTGTCGCACGACGGTAATTATTTCGAATTAACAGAGGTAAGCCGGAGGTCTGCTAGCAAGATTGCGGCTATGCGAACGCATTAACGCTAATCGCGCTCTAAATTATCATAGTGATTAATCTTTGATTAATTGAACTTCCCTAATATGGAGGTATTACTGATGATGGACTGGTATAGCTTGGTTTTTGCGTTTGTCTTTAACCTGGTAATATGGATATCAGGATCCTAAAACAGCGTTTACCGTGCATGCCTAAGTTGTGTTTTGGTTGCTTGAAAACTTTATGCGTTCAGGCCAAAAAAGTATTAGTAGTTCGGATTTAATTAAAATTGATGTTTGTCGTAATCAGAAATCACGTATCTGCTGGTGTCTTTGACGCAAATAAAACACTTTGTACAAATTTATTAATGAATAATTCATAGCACATTTTTATTAAATGCAAATGAAACCCAAATCCCAGATTTGCCTCTTGTAATTTTTTTGGCCACAGCAACAAATAAGTCAGTTTCATGGAAAATACACAAGCCTGTTTAAGAGTACAGATAGGAATCACCAGGGACCACCTGATAATATCTTATCACGATACCTGGCTTTTTTTTTTTTTTTCATACTCAGGTATGCTTGCATATTTTCACTCTCCGATACAGCAGGTGGCAGTATACTTAATTGGTTTGTCAGCCACCATTAAACACAAAGAGAAAAAAGGAACAAAGGAAGAAATGTCAGGAGCGACGTTCTTGCGTGTCTCCTTACTACACTAGCTGTGTAGGTCAGAGGAAGTAACTTGCGCGTGCTAAACGCATGCTGAAATATCGGACAAGACAGACGGCGTTGTATCTAAACAGCGTGTTCTACGTTTCTGGGTCCCTAATGTGAAAACGCCTAATTTGTGCCTAGCACACATGACTGCATTACTTACCAATGTATGAACAATTTACAAAGCTCCACCTGTTGGATTATAGAGGAACAGGAACACATCAAATATAAACATTTAATATATACTGTATATATACAGTATATACTAAATGTTTATATTTAATCGCAGTATACTAGATGTGCCAGAGACTTTGTTCACATGGAATTTAATTACACACTCATAAGTGTGTTTTTTAAAAATGTACAGCGCCATCTGTTGAATTTTGAGAAGAACTAATGATATTTAAGGTAGATTTTTTTTCATGATATAACTGCGTTTTTCAGTTTAATTTCAAAGTAGCATATCTTCTCTTCCCGTGGGCCAACTGCGATGAAATAAAGCCTATATGTTACCTCAAACTCGGCCAAATACTCACGTGAAAACCCCATTAAAATTCGTTCAGTAGTTTTTACATGATGCGTGCACAAACAAACAGACATCTTGACATCTTAACTATTACTCATCTTACGTCCCCCAATTAATTTTCAATGTACAGACATGCCCACTTTACAATTTTATTACATGTTTAGATTAAAAAATAATTGTAAAAGAAATAGTTAATGATGTTTTACATGAAGTGCCACACAAAACAATTGTGATGTGCAACTGAATCGATTATATTTCTCCCAATTTCATTTTAAGAGTTCTAAATATTTCCTTTTTTTTCCCCGACATAAACACAATCAGAAGTCGACAACATAACAAATGAATGATTAACTGCCTTCTGGGTTCTTTTCCTTTTCCAGACAAAAGAGCAGCAAAAAATAAAGCTTTGACCATCTACTCCTGCACACCACAACAGCCCGGAGCTTCTTCCAGGGTATCCCATGCTGTGTACACTGAACGCCATCATCGCTTGCAGTCTGTCTCTGATACAGCCTGTCATTTAAATCTCATCCCCTGTCTTTCACTCAACGCTGCTGTTTTATTCCATGGTGTGATGACAACGCAGGCCTGGCCCGCTCCTCTATTAAATTAGAGAATTGCTGTTTTGCGAACACAGAAGGGGCCATGCATAATTTATCATTCCTTTTATTTTGCTTCTCGTGCCCAAGGTCGCATGTTCCTGGCCTTTCTGCTTGGATTGCTCTCCTGATAATAAGGGCTGAATTGATGTTCAGATTCACCTAAACGAATATGGTTCTGCCCAGACAAAATCACATGTCCTGCGTCTGTAGTACTGTTTGATATTTATAGCTGTAGTGCGAGCCGTGTGATTTAGTGGTGCGGCTTATGCATTTCTTGTGTTACCCAGATATTGAGCTGCTTTATGTTTTATTGCTGCTGTTGTATAGGAAGTGGGGTTGCTTTCTTAAAGGATGTTTTTTTTGAACAATTTATGAGAAAATAAATGGCTGTTTTTTTTCCTCCCGATTTTGAGGGGTAATCTTGTTTGGGTTTAAAGGAAAAGTCTTACATGGTGTTTGTGTGTGTGTGTGTGTGTTGAAGTATAAAGCAGGATATATAGCTAATACGCTCGCTGATGTCATCAGTCAGCACCACCAGAGCGAGGATTTCATAGCAATGCTAGCAATATCTGCTAAAACAGCTAAAGTAAAGCGTCTGGCTATCTTCCTTCTAATGGACCTCAACAAATAAAGACAGCCACCTGCTTGACGTCCTACAGAACAAAATCCCAAGCATATTTTTGCTAAAAACGCATCCATTGTATGAAATGATAGAGCAGTCGAACAAATATGATGTGTTTTCAGAGGATTAGAATCTTTTAATTGTAACTATGAATGCGAACAATGTTTCGTACGTATCATGACAAAAAAAATCCATTTTGAACAACGTGGCTTGTAGCCAAAAGTCTTCATCTGTATTATTGATGATACATGAACAAATTAGTTTCCTGAACTTCCACCTAATTTTCTTTAATCTGTCATTTTGAGATGTACAAATGTCTCAGTTAGGGGTTGATTATCCTTGACTCAGTTTGATGTCGACTCTGGTAGATCTACTGGGCTTCAAAATGTTTTTTTCTTTCTTCAGTATATTCACCAATAAAAAGTCTCCTCTTGGCTTTTACTACTTAAAATAAATCTAAGCTGACTTAATAAGTTTGCAACTTAGTTTGCAATTAAATTTTTGCAATTCAATCATTTTAGTTAGGCAAGACACCTTGAAGTTATGAAAGTAGTTAAATTCTAGGGATGTGCCTGTTTTTGCACTAAAGTAATAAAACACTTGGGAGACTGACCATCCTGACCAAAGTTTGCCTTGCTAGTTTGCAGCTTTGTGATGTTTTTGTCAAGTAGAAAAGTTTGACATCTTTTCTATTCTACCTTTAAGTGCAATATAAGTGTACAAACAAAAACACATAAACCTATTTCCAACGACTGGTGAGAATTTGATACATACCTAAGTGCGCCATTCAATAACCTCAATTATGGTCCCACTCGACACTGTGCTTCTTACCCAGCTTCTCTGTGTCTCCTGGTAAAGAACTCTGTACCGGGTTCAGCGACGAATCAAAAGGCAGCACTTGTCTGAGTTGAACATTTTCTTTTTTTACTTCCTACTCGGAGCCCAGTGTATCATGAAATGAATGTATTTCCCATGGTAGTCCTACACAGTCGAAGTAATTCGGGGTGGGTCAAGTTGTCCCTAGGCCACTCGTCGTACACAAAAGCTGCCGAATCACAGAGCCTCCATGGATATTCTTTGGAGGTGGCACGCAGTAACGAATTACAATAGAGGTGCAGTCTCAGTTCAGTCCTAGCTTGGCTAAAACTACCAAATGAGCCTGCTGCTTTGAATGAAGATCAAGGAAATAAATTACCCTTCTGCCGGCGAGCTCACAATGTGTTTGTTCAGTTTGTAGTGACTTTGCAATGGGTTCATTTGGGAGTTTGCTTCTTTAGCAATAGCAGTGACTATCCCAGGTTAGTTCTTAGTCTCTGATTTTTTATTGTCCTTTGAGTTGGCTATGAGAGCACCATCTTCTTTTGAGCATTTATAAAATTTTTATATATGTCACTATATGCACTGAAAGTTTGGTACATCAAGCATGAAACGCATTTTTGGTGATTACAGCCCTGTCTTCGTGTGCAATCTATATGAGCAGATTGCTTTCGTTCTAATATGGTCCATGTCCAAAATGACTGACTCATGTGACAAAAGGACTGACTCTTCATTCGAGAGCTTTGCTTTAGGTAGGGACATAGACCAGTTGATAAATCAAGAGCTTTGCTTTAGCTAGGGACGTTGGGGATGATAGGTAGGGATGTAGACCGACTGGTAAATCGAGATTTGCCTTATGGCTCAGCACTAAGGTTCGGTACAGCACCTGCATCAAAGCTCCCTCCAATCCCTTTAATTGTATATCTGTCCAGAATGTTGATTGCTGGATGATCTCTGATCGGTTAAAACTGTAGCCCACCATTTTGGTGGATCAAAGGTGTTTAATAAGCTTGAGTTCAGGCAGGGCTTGATGCATGCATGACTCGTACTTAACCCATAACATCTTCATGAAGCGGCTTTGTGCCTCGTCAACTAGGAACAGATTTTGTGTTCAACTTTATGGCACCAGTTAGGGGAAGAACTACATATGCGTGTGGCATCTACATACCTCCAGCCATATAGTGTATCAGACACAAAGAAGGCATTCAGATTTTCAAGGTAAAGTGTTGAAACACTAAAGATGCACACAATGTAACAATAACTCTTTTGAAAAATTAAAGAAAGCACATGGAAAGAGAGAATAATGATGCCCTATCCTATATAAATCAAGAGTACATGTGAAGAAGCGCTAAATAATTCACCCTGAAATAGTAACCTTGCAGATGATTAATGGAAGCTGGTGAACGTTATGCAAATGTGATTTTACCACTTGCATCCCTGTATTTTATTTATTTATTTTTTTTTTGAGTATTGTTCTTTTAAAAGCTCATTAAACACAATCCCTTTAGGTGGTCATGATCTCAGGGTATGATTGCTTATTACCTCCAATCTGGTTGCTTTAAATTAGGAAAGAGACTCAGCAATAAGGCCATATGCGCTAAATCCTGGTGACACGTTCACCTTATTTGCTGTAGAGCTAAAGATTGCGTGCTGTCACATTCAGCGTGAGAAGTTTCGGTTTACTGATTTAACACAGGCATAAAGAATACAGGAGTGTTTTTTTGTTGCAGCATTTTGCCAATATAGCTTACATTTGTAAGCAGATGGTACTTTTCTTTTCCCTGTGCCTGTCAAGGCTGGGCAATTGGCATCACTTGTTCAGCTTCTACCGCATGACTTAAGTCTTTACTTCCTCACATTCCACTCGTGAAAAAGCAGCCAAGACATTCATGACAAATTGCCTCTCTCTTCCTCGTTCCTATTCCTGCACTGCCAAGTCCTGGGTGATGGTGATGGGCAAGCAGGAAATCACTAAAACAAAAACCACGGTGATGAAAGTTCATTCCGTGCACCGTATTAATGATTCTCAACATCTGGCAAGATGAGACGATTGGAAAAAAAAAGAAAGATTTCTCCTATCATGTTATTTGCAAGATTATGCTAAACAGTGGCTTTCTGGCAAAATAAGATATCCAGCTGTCTGCACACGAGACATGTCAAACTGAAAGAACGTTCTGAAACCTGCTGTGGTGCGGATTCCGAGCTTGGACGTTTTAATCCTGATGTCTTCAGCGTCGATCTGGTCTGAACATATATGACGGCAAATATGACTTTCTTTGTGACCATGGCAGCTGTGCGTTTTTATATAACACTTCAATTTTTATGCTTTCATCCCTTTACGCAAGACAGAATACTGCTGGGTCTCGCCTGACAGCCTTTTATCGAGCCTGGACCAATTTTGCCAGCTCGGTAAACCTTTATAAACAGACGAGCCCACATTAGTTTTCTGTAATATTGGTGAATTATTTCTTTGGCAAAACGCTTCTGTTTTAAATTGAAAATTTTTGCAAAGATTGTTTAGTTTTGACCTCGCAGTCGTCAGCAGTTTAAGTTGCACATGAAGCGTAATTGCCCTAGAATAGATTTTTCATCTTTCCTTTCCTCGCTATTTGGCTTTGTTTTTTTGCCTACTTGCATATTTCATGGCTTAATCTTTCAATTTCTTCTCAGATCTAATATTTCTTTGCTTTAAGGATTTCCATTTCTTTTTGTCATTTGTCTGAAAACTTTTCTGCAATGAACTGCATGCACTCGATTACAAATTCAATGAAGGCATCATGATCCATAATGTGCATTGTGACAAAAACAAAAGAATTATGTCAGGACAATCTAGATAATGATTGAAACAAACAAACTTGCTGTCCATACCTTTTATTGGAAAGATTGTTCATGTCAGAGACATAAAATGATAGATCGAATTGATCAAAACCTCATTGCACAGTGATCTTTTTACCATCACAAGCCAGTCAGAAACGTTATCACTATCGCTTAACAAATTCAATTCAATTCAATTCAATTCAAAGAACTTTATTAATCCCAGAGGGAAATTGCTTATTCTTGGTTACAGTTGCTCACAGTTGTTATCCAGTAGAAAGAAAAAAGTAATAAATAATGAGACAGAATGAACCAGTTAATGTCTATTTTAGCTTAAAAATTTACTTCAAGAGAAGTCAGTCTCTCCAAATACACTGTGACTTACAATTTCACATTATCCAACCATAGTATTTCTTATTTAAAATCAACACACTTTTCTGAAGCTCTCTCACGGTTTCATGCTATTTTGTCACATACTGTACATTTAATTTGTATAGGGACATTATGAAGAAAAATGAAGCTTAAAGAAATTAAATATTGTTGGTGTCTCCAATGAGAGTATGTAGCTAGTCCAGTTATCTTGCTTTTCATAAGTCATATAATAATTTTTTTTATGAGTCAGTACAACACTTATTCAGCTTATCTTATTTTCACCCTTTAAGCTTTTCTGGTATACTTTACATGAGATAAGACTTAATATGATATGCCTTTTGGGAATGTAAAGGTAAAAAATAATTACAATTGATACATTAAAATATAAAATTCTGTATAATAACTGCTTATTATTTTTAGAACTGCTATTGCAATTCAATATAATAACTGTTTAGTGCTACTTTTCCCCAGCTCTAGCTCTGTCAATACAATACGGAAGAGGATTAGTAGGTTCTTCTTCTTAGGCCATGGTAAAAAAAGAAAGGTTGAGTTCTTAGCTTTAATTCTGACTTCTTTTCTTTTTCATGTCAGAATGCTGAATTTAAAGTTGGAATTCTGAGGAAAAAAAAATCTAAAGGAAAAAGTCAGAATTATTTTAAAAACTAAAGTTAGAATTTTGCAGAAAACTGTCAGAATTATGTAAAAAAAATTGTAAATTCATTTTGAGGTAAATATACATACAGCTGAACACATCTTTAGTTTGCGTTAAACTTAAAGTGGCTTTTATTTTGGCTATCAATTTTAGCCAGAAAATTAAGAATAAATAAGGAAAAAGAGGAAAAAAAAACCATCAGAAAGCCACAGCTATAATTAAGGACAGTAGTGGTTGCAAGACTGAAATAAGCTGCTGTGAACATAGTGTTCTCTCTTGATCCACTCCACTGTATCACCTTCACTATAATCTCGACATGGGCTTAGAATGAGCCTAGTTGCCCTTTACTGTGGAGCTGATGGCATTCCTTCCCACTCTCATCTATTGTGTGTGTGTGTGTGTGTGTGTGTGTGTTTGCAATGCAAGAGCATTTTCTGATGCCCTTCCTACTAGAATCAGGATGCATTGGGCACAGTCTGTACGCTTGTATGCTTCAGTGAAAGAGGAGTGTAAAAAACATTCACTGCGTCCTGCAGGTCCTCATTGCTCTCGCCTCAGGCTCCTCTTCTTATTCCCCTTCATTATGGTGGCCCATAAACTCCAGACACAGCCAATTAAGCAGGACTCTGATTACGGCCTGAAAGATGCCTCTGTAACAGCAAGATTCTCCATCCACACCGTTCAGCCGGTGCTGTTCGAAATCAGATGCTCTTTTAGGGAGATGTGTTATTGCAGCATGGACGGATGCAACTGCAATTGTTTGCCATTTCATTTCTTCTCTCTTTTGTTTTGCTCTGGTGTGTCCTTGTCACCTTGTCACGGTCTCTCTTTTGTTTGTATGCCCTCACTACCTTGCTTATTGCTTTTCACCTCACATCTCTACAGTGTCCGTCTGCCTTTAATCAAGTCACTGTTCGCGTGCGTTGTAATGACCTTATTGATCTTTTGCAGTCACGTGACTACCGTGATGACAGTCCCAACAACAGATGGCAGAAGCATTGTTAACTGACATTAGGCTATTATATACAGTATTTCCGTTGATTGTTAGACTCAGGGTGTATTTCAGAGCCAGAAAAATAACAGGATTACTCGATGACCTACTGGATTACCTAGCGACTGTAACCTAAGAATAATCTAGCAACTGATAGCTGCTGTTCTACTTATTATTTTTCATATCCAGTATGTTTAAAAACTTTGTAACTTATTCAGAAGAGAAACAAGTGGGGGAAAATGGATGAAGAAAGTAATACGGAGATTAATTTGCAGAAGTTTGATTGATCAACATAACGTGATTACCTCAGACGGTGTATAAATATTTGATTCATGCGGGAAATGGTGGCTTTTGCTCACGTTAATTCATTCAGTGCTTCTGTTGCAAATGAGCCAAGTGCTATTGGAATATCCTGCGCTTTACTCTTCATAAAATGATGCACAGGTAATGTTAACTACAGTCATGTTCAAAAGTGAGTACTTCTAATTCTGTATTTTTTTTTTTTTAAACAATCAGGTGACTGTAGCAGGTTTCGGTGTTAAGCAAATACAACATCAGATATATCTCACAACATATAACTCTTTTTACCGTGCTGTTATTTATTTAACAAAAATGAAGCCAAAAAGACAAAACATATGGGCAATACTACAGTAAGTACCCCATGATTCAACAGCTTGTAGATCCACCTTCAGTAGAACCGTTTTCTGTATGACTTCTTCAGTCTCTCACATCATTGTGAAGGAATTTTGACTCATAATGTTTTACAATATTGCTTTAGTTCATTGAGGTTTTTGGGAAACCTACCCTCTTAAGTCCTGTGGAAGCAGTAAAGTGGTACTAAGTCTTGCTTTTTTTTCCCTTTTGGCTCCATTTAAATACTAATAGTCATGGTGAAAAAAGTTATATCATGATGATGTTCACATGAGGTTGTATTTGCTTAATACTGAGACCCGCTACGATCAGATGATTTTTTTTAAAATTATGTGTCAATACCAAAAACATTCAATTAAAAGATTTTTCAAACTTTTGATCAGGAGTGTAGTACTGACGTTTCAAGCTTTCTAATAAATAGCTAACTAACTGTTCCAGGGTTAAATACTCACCTTCTATACCGCTTTATCCTGTATTCAGGGCCGCGGGGGCCTGGAGCCTATCCCAGGAGGCTTAGGGCACGAGGCAGGGTACACCCTGGACAGGGTGCCAATCCATTGCAGGGCACACACACACATACACACACTCACACACTCATTCACACACAATTAGCCTAACCTGCATATCTTTGGACTGTGGGAGGAAACCGGAGTACCAGGAGGAAACCCACCAAACACGGGGAGAACATGCAAACTCCATGCACACAGAATCGAGCCTGGCCGGGAATCGAACCCGTACCCTGGAGGTGCAAGGCGACAGTGCCGCCCGGGTTAAATATTAAACAGTGAAAAAAAATGGAAAGACTTAAAAGCAATTACTAAGGAGGCTATGTGTTGTTTGCTCAATGTGCTTCTGTGACGGGTTTTCAATGTGGGTTTTTGGGAATTTGGTAAGTAACGTCCCTTTTGCCGTCCAGAAGTGGGCCGGCCTGTGGTGAACAGCTTTCATGACGTCAGGTGCAATATCAGTTTTATTACTGATTCTGATAACCAATATGTTTCCAGGTATCCAAATCCATTTTCATGCATTCGAACGTATTTAACTTGATCTCAGTAGTTAAGGTCGGCTACCACATGACATGATGTATACTGTAGATACATACACACTTAGATATCAAATTCTGTTTGATCTCTGCCTGCATTCGTCTTCTTATATGTTTTCTTATCTTCTCATGTTTTCCCAGGTCAATACCAGATGGAGATGATGAGGAGTCTCCGTCACGTCAACATCAACCACCTCCACGTCGGCTGGTACAAGTCCACCTACTACCGCTCCTTCGTCAGCTGAGCTCTGCTGGACTCCCAGTTCAGCTACCAGCACGCTATCGAGGAGTCCGTGGTGCTAATTTACGGTAAGACTTCAGAAGGCTCTGTGATCATCGAGTCCCCCTGCTGAGGTAACTTCCTGCTTCCAGGGAGTGTGATTTATAGGATGGGCCTGCAAACAGCAGCACCTGCACGTTGAATTCCCATATTAACAACTTATGAGCTGTTGCCTTAAGCAGATTATAAAAAGACTCAGCATCACACATTTTCACAGGTCTCCGTGGCGGCCGAAGTGTTTGTGAACACACTCTAGAGCAGGTGTTCTCAACTTTTTTTTTTTTTTTTTTTTTAAACTGCCTGCTGCACTCATTATAAGGAAGATTAAGTTCTCACGATCCATCCCTCGACCTCCATCTTGGATTATAGTAATAATAAAATAGTGAGTAATGCACAGAATGTTGGCTGTCTTGTTTAATTACTTAGATTGATCTTAAATTTAAAGCCGTATAAAATAGGGATCTGCAGTTTGATGTTTTTTCCCCAGATTTCAATTAATCTTTTTATTTTATTTTATTTTTTTTATAATATCCTGAATCTACAGTAGGATACCCTAGAATATCTAGGACAAGTTCGAAAAACTTCAGACTCTGTTTAGTTCATAGTGTGGTTTGAAACTTAAGCAGTTTCAAAAATATTTTGAACATTTGGGGAAAATTTGTTTTTCATAGCATAGTGTTGATTGTCTAGCCGTACATCAGAACTAATGTATAAAAGCAAAAGGTCACTTTATTAATGACTTTACTAATTAGATAGGAAATTCTAGCACAAACTTATTAGATATTATTAAATGTGTGGCATTCTGGAAACTCTTTACAAAGTAAGAACTTGTACAATTTGTCAGGGAAGACATAGTATGAAGACATACAAAACACAGAACACAGACAAAGAAGCAAGATGCAGGAAGAACTTAAAGGCTTTGTAATCATGGCATTTGCCCAGTTAAAGACACAACACCTCATTGACATACTAGAAGCAGGGTGGAGATGGAAAAGAGGTGGTTCTTAAGGTGAAATTTCGTATTGCGAAACGCATTAGATGATCCATTCCAATGCTACCAATATTGCCAATTTCGAACACTATAGTCATTTATATACTATAGTCTATATACTGTATACTGTAGTCATTATACACATTTATATACTATAGTCTATATACTGTATACTGTAGTCATTATACACATTTATATACTATAGTCTATATACTGTAT
>JAQMYJ010000019.1:2641186-2652487 GCA_030014305.1 Clarias laeviceps | reverse complement strand
TCACAGAAACACTTTCAGTAACAACACACATCTGATAACGTTATGTCGTCTTAAACAACACGCCGTCTCTGCACTAAATCACTTCTAAGTCCTTCTGAATAGACTCTGGACCGTCCGCGTCGTTCTGTTCACGGCTAATGCTTAGCTACAAAGCTAACTAGTGTCTAACACAAGGCTGAATCCCAAATCCCTTTCTAACTCCTGATCAAGGGCACTACTTAGTGTGTGGAACAAGGGACTGTACACCCTACATAGTGCACTAACTTTCCATTTAATGCTATTTAGGATTCGACTCCAGAACCCTGAAGTTCCCTGAAGTTAACAGAGTTTGTCCTTCATCTCCTTATTCTTTAGTTAAGTTCTTACTATTATTTCATCTCACAATCCTCTTTAAATTCTACCCACACACTCGGTTATGAAACATTTCCACCAAAATTTTATTGAATTTAGCCTCTTAAGTCCTCTGAACGTTTTTAAAAGATATTCAGGTTTACTGTATGTAATGGTGATACAGTGGGGGACAAAGCAAAGAGAGAGTTGTATTGTTCCACTCTATTAAAACTCACTATTTGTGAGGACACGAGGTGGCGTGAGGAGTAGCATGGATATAATTCCCTCCAAATATCCACAGATCCTCTTCCACAAGTGTACTGGGATGTTCGGTCATTGGTCACAGCCAGGACCTGGGCCTTTACATCATAAGCTCCTGCACTGATCTGGAGGCAGATATATCCATTCTCATAGAAATGTTTCTCTCTAGCTGATCCTTTCTCCTGTGGCTCATCAAAAACATTCCCTCCTCCTCATCAGCCCTGTATATTCTCATTTCCCAGCCGATTGGCTTCTGTCATTTCTGTCGTAATAGCCTTGACCTGCTGCTTGGATGTACAGTCAGGTCCATAAATTTGTATAGTGTAGGTTCCTGTTAGGTTCCTGTTAGGTTCCTGGCCTGCAGTGAGCCTTAACACTGGAGACTGCAGTAGAGAGATCATATTGGAGGATCCGCAGCATTAAGAGGTTGAACAGGTCACTCTGTGTTTGTTTCAAACAGGGATCTAAGGGAGCGACTGGACGAGTAGGACCAATGGGACCACCTGGCCCTCTGGGACAAAACGGACTGCCAGGACCGCCAGGAGTTCCTGCCTCAGGTGAACAAAAATAAGTCGTTCCCATAGAGTTCCAAAACTAGCACTGTGTTCAGACTGCACTTAAAGTATATACTGTACAATAATATGAGAATGTTTGATGAAAAACAAACCAAAAAAATACACTAATTAAGACCTGACAGTGATGGAACTGTGTACTGCTCTATAATGTTTATATATATATATATATATATAATAATTGTATAATATAAATAATAAATAATATTTCATACTGTATGCATGAAGGTCAGGGAAGATTTCTATGAACTGTGAAATGATTGTGTTCAAACACACACAAGGTTCCTCTCAAGGTTTCTTCCTGTTACCATCTCAGGGAGTTTTTCCTTCCATTGTCGTCCTCGGCTTGTTCATCAGGGACAATCTTATCATTTTGATTCATACACATTCACATCTCATACAAACTTAAATAATTCTTTTGATTGTGTAAAGCTGCTTTGCGACAATGTCAATTGTTAAAAGCGTAATACAAAGAAAATTGAATTGAATTGAATTGAATAGAATTTTTTAATGAAAGAAAAGATTTTATTCAGCCCGCTGCGCAGGAACATGTCAGTTTGTTTTAAAAGCATGTTATTGCCAGAAAAATAACAAATTTCAGCCAAACTGTAATTTTGTTTTGGCGCAGGTTTTTTATTTCTTCTTTTTGGCTGAATTCAGCCACAGAGACATCTGATGGGTTTTTCCCCCGGACGTTAGCCATTTTTGAACGAGCAATCCCTTTTAACTTTTTAGCAGTCGTTTATTAATATTTAATCTTATTCCAAATTGCTCTAGGTTTCACACTTTCTTTAGAGTTCATTAGGCAGGAGTGGTGTGCTCAGGCCTTTAGGGACATTTAGTCCCTTTTTGTTAATCTCTCAGTCTTTTCCAGAGAGGAAGCCGCTATGTGAGTGATGCAGTTAATCACAATACATTTAAAACGCATCAATAATGCAGCCTGTTATATTAAAGGAGCAAATAAACGAGCCTTTCAGCATCCAGTGTGAGAGAAGCCAAAGACAGATTTTAGTGCGCTATTGACGTCGTTTTACAAACGTATCGCGTTAATGGGTACATTCTGTGATGTATATTTTGGATATGATTTTTTCCTTTTTTGTAAAAAAACAAACAAAAACAAAAAAAAAAACAGACAGAGCTGAAGCCAGCGAATGAGTGAACCCTGACAAATGAAATTAATTCAGCGCAACTCAATTACCGAAGCTGTTGCTGAGCTGGCCTTTGTGCCACCCCATCGCAATATCTAGAAGCCGTCCCTCACTTCTCAAGCAGGAGAAAAAGCTTCGCTGCTTGACCTTTACTACACACACTCAAGATTGGATTGTCAAACACGAATTAAACTACGGGTGGGGCGGGGGGATGGGGGAAAAGAAACATGTTTGCTTCAGTAATGTTTGACTAACCCTCATCACATTTCATATCTTTTACCCTGCAGCGCTGTTTCTCTCAAATCTGATAAGGCAGAAACGGATCGGTAGAGCTGAGAATCACAGCCAGACAGTCGATTTGGTTCCGTTCGATTTTTTGGGCGTTGCGATTTTCAATTTTCAACTAAGTTCATCATCTGATTTAAAAAAAATAAAATTCTCAATGCCTAACAGTCGAATCAGATCAACAGTCTACCTGCGATCCTTAACTTGGGGAATTGCTGTTTATTTACTTGATCAGTTTGAAGCTCTTGTACTTAGGTATATAAAATTTAATCTGTCATTATTTCATTCTTCATCTGTCATTTTCATTTCATTATTATTATTATCAGTTAGTGCATTTGAGAAAGTTTAGTTTTTTTTAAGAAAATTAAACTTTCTTAAATGCATTAACTGATAATAATAATAATAATAATAATAATAATAATAATAATATTTATCAGAAACACATCCTTATACGATATCACAATACTGTTGTGATTCTGTTAGTATCACAATTTTATAAATATCCCAATTTTCTATACTTTTTGATAAGATTTTGTTAAAGTTCTAAACAAACTTAACTTAAAACCTTAACTCCTACCATACTGTGCTGCTTGCCCACAGCTTAAAATGCCACCTGTAAGATTATAGAGAAGGATTGTATTATAGAGGAACGGCAACATTTTACCACCTAAAATGCATAAATAAAATACATGCAAAAAAAATACAATGCAAAAATGCATGTATAAACTAAAATAATAATTACATACAGTACATCTGTAATACAGGTAGTCCCCGACTTATGAACATTAGAGTTACGAATTTCCATAGATACAAACAGACCGTACCATCATTCTACGAACATTCGTAGATGCGAACAAAAAGTGGAAGCAGCTCACGTGTATTGTACAAAAAATAGACACTGCAGTGCACCAGGTACCAATATTTACAATTATATACAATATTTTCTGTATAAGTGAATGTATAAAATGTCCAAAGTCTTGTATATTGTAAGTGTGTGTGGGGGGGGGCGGTGCGGGAGAAATGAGTTGGCCTCACCGGTTACAATGAAACAGCAAGATGATAGAAAATGTCTGTCCTGCAAAGCAGTCCCGATGGTGAATAATCCCTTTCGGAAAATCCTCAACAAAATAAGGTTTACAGTCCAATACAGTGGAAAACAGCTCTGAGACAAAATGGCGCCTCGCGATTTAAAGGCGCAAAGACAACACTGTGAGATTTCCTTATGCGCAATTACGTTTTTTGACAGTGTGGGGAAAGGGGACAGATTTAGTCAAGTCAATTGGTACGCTTTACATATTATATTCATGTCAAAGGTATAATATAATATTATATTATAATATAATATAATAATATAATATAATAATATAATATTATATAATAATATGATATAATAATATATAATGTAATATTAGTCTCTAAAATATAAGACTCACTTTGTCAACTTAAGAACAAATCATACTTACGAACGTGCTCCCGCAACCAGTGTGTGATATTAATTTAGTAATATAGTTTAGTATATTTTAATACTATTTTTAGTGGCCATATTTTTAAATGATGAGCATGAAGACTTATTATTCATTTTTGTTCAGTTGTGTGTGTTTTTTTTTCTTTTTCTTTTTTTTTTTACTTTAATTTTGTCTCATATAACTAATTTATTGTGATTGTGGCACTAGAGCTCTTGACTTAATCTTGTTACCAATAAATAATAATGATTTATTGATTAGCAACTGAGAAACTTCAACATTTCCAACAATATCTGTGGCACAAGAGGAATAAAACACTTCAGGACTTAGTAATCATCAATGAAAATCTCATTGTTCATTATTTTCCTACGACAACACACCCCGCTGTGTGTTTTATTCTTTACTTCACAGCAAGTAAGCAGCTGTTCATGTGTTCTGGATTTATGGAGAGTTCACAACCAAGGATCATGAACAAAGGCAGCCTGTGATATAGGCTCTTTTTTTTTATTTTTTATTGCGAGCCAGTTTTATTGATTTCTGAAAGAGAAACCTGTGATTACAGTGAGAGTCAGAGTAAATGTCTGATAGCTGAAAGCATTTTGGAACTAGTTTTGAAAAACTGTTTTTTTTCAAAAATTTACTCCACCGTCTTGCAGGCAGCCACATCGCTGTTAACAGCAGTTTGTTCACCCGGTTCACAGACATGTTAAGAGACGTTGGTTAAGAGTGAGAGAGAGCGATGTAACAGTTAGCGATGTAATCACAAAGGAATAAACAAGGCTTTACTTTGTAGTGTCTTCTCTGTTTTAGATCTCATCAAGACAGCGCAAGGCTCTCTGTCCCTCAAAGCTTACAGGTTAACTCCTAAACTGATGGAGATCTATATAGAGAAAGACTTTCCAGAAGGGTATGGGCATCACATATGCACACACACATACGTGCACACACATACACAATGGAAATATTTCATAACACTACATATAGAAATTGCATGACTCAGCAATTGCATGACCTTTTTTTTTTTAAAGGTACCATATTATCCCTTTTTTTTGACAAAGTGGTATCTTTAAAGAGGAGGCGGGGCTATCCAAATTTGCCAGGCCACAGTTGTAAATAAGAAACCTGTTCTTAATCTGTCTTGCCTGGTTAAATAAAGGTAAATAAATTTTTTTTTTTTAAATTGTCCCTTCCCCATTTCTTGAATACAAGACAGGAATTATTGTGATATTACACAATGTGTTGTTATTTAATTTAAATTTTTTTAAATACCAATTAAACAATAGGGGATGGGAATCACCAGTCACCTCCCGATTTAGTATTATCACGATACCTCAATGCTGATTTGATTAAAATTGCAGTTCTATTAGTATCCCGATTCAATATTATACCCCCCCCCCCGATTTCCTTACAATTTTAAACCTTTAAAAAAGTTTTATGAGTAATTAAATGAAGCCTGTTCATTATAACATTAGTTTTTCTCACTTAAAAACCAAGCGCAGCAAACACTACAAACTAACTTTAAATTTTACATTTTTAGCAAATAATTTACTCCTATCACATAGGATGAAAATGTGTAAATAGTTCAGGGTGTGCCACCTGTAGGATTATAAAGAAACAGCATAAAAGGCGTTTCTGTTGCAGCACTCTGAAGCTTCCGCGCTCCGTACAGAATCATTTATATGTGAGGCTGATCGGCCGATAAGTGAGTCTCCACCCAAAAAAATCGCAAATTCATAACTGAATTGATTTTGCCACCATCTCTATTAAACAATATGGGATTCTTAAAAACTTTTTTGTTAAAAAACTTTTTTTTGGCATATTTATAAATTTGAAACATGCTAGATTTATACAATATATGTAAATACTGAAAATGGCATCAAATATCTGTAATATATTTTCTATTTTTAGAATATTTTATTTTGCTTGTGTTTGTGATTTTTCAGCACTGTTTTCAGAAGTTTATAATCCAATTCACTCTAGGAGCAGCAACTTGGTGTTATGATGTACGCAACTTCATGCATACATTTTAGAAAAGATGAACATGATTTGCATAAATTTATCAGTATAATTAAAAACACAAATCCTGCTTGAAACAACAAATATCTGCAGTTAACAGACTGACTTAATAGTGATATTTATTTATTGTTTTTAAAAAACGACCCTATTCACTCCCTGTCTTTTTGAGTCATACTTCAAACCTTAAGGGTTAGGATTATTCCTACTTTGGATTTGTCTTACTTTGTAAGCAAAGTGTAAAGGCACACACTTTGCCTCCTGCGGTGTCGGTTATCAGGAAGGAACTTTAAAAAAAATAAGCGCTCTAAGGCTGTGCTGGATTAGTCATCAATCTCTCGGCCACACAGTTCACGCCTTCGCCTGGCCTCGCTGGCAGATGGTGATTGCTTTTTAAATTGCGCAAGCGTATTAGGATGAAATAACAGCAAAAGAGTGACAGCCGGGTTTGAAATCAGTCGCAGGAAGGACATAAACTTTTTCGCGTTTAAGCTGCGTCCTTCTCTTTTTTTTTGTTGAGCTGTCAGAATGTATGTCTGCTTCCATTAAACATTTGAACATTAATATTGACCATTATTATTGAAACCGCTTCACTTGACTCTTTTTGACTCCCCCCCCCCCTCACCTTGTGTAAAATGAAAATTAAAATCAGTCTCATTCATCAACCAGTGAGAGGGATTTGCAGGATATCATATACCAAGGGTTCTCAAACCTAATACAGGTAGTCCCCATTCAAGTTATGCATTTACGCAGATACCAACGGACCGCGGTTCTGTGAACATTTGTAGATGTGAAAAAATCCTAAAGGTGGCTAATGTGTATTGTATAAAAAAAAGACACTGCAGTGCACCAGATACCAATATTTACAATATTTTCAGTGTGTAAGTAAATGTATAACATGTCCAAAGTCCAGTATATTGTGTGTGTGTGTGTGTGTAGTTGTCGGTCTCAAGCTGTCCTGATGTGAATAACCCTAATTTTGGAAAATCCTCAACAAAACAGTTTTCAGAACAGAGTTCACTGTCCAATACAGTGGAAAACAGCTCTGAGACAAAATGTTGTCCGGGATTCCACTCGCGATTTAAAGACGCAGTTACATTTCATATGTGTGAGATTTATTTCCTTAGATGCGGTTATGGCTTTTGGCCACATGATGACAGTGTGGGGAAAGGGGACGGAGATTTAGTCAAGTGGATTGGTATGCTTTACATTGTATATTCATGTCAAAGACGTATAAGAGTCACTTTGTTGGACTTAAGAACAAATCTGACTTACGAATTAGCTCCTGGAACGGAATTCGTTCTTATGTCGGGGACTAACTGTATTCCAAAGTTAGCACAGCTTTCTCCTTATTTCACACGCGCTCACGGGCTTGTGCTCCTCTGGCGTCTTCATTTAAACTAAAACAATTGAACAAGCAAAAGATGCGATTCGTGAATGGCCCCCTAAGACAGTCAAAATACACAGCAGCCTAGACTGAGAAATGGCCCTGTCTGACTTCAATTAGCTGCCTAAACCATGGCACAAAAGGTGTGGTCACTAGATGCAGACACTGAGCTTTTCTTTGCACATTTGGATCATGACATCTTCACCAGGGGACGTGATGTACATCAATACTAATATAAGGCTGTGAAGGCTTGCTTTTCCGTGCCCGCAGGACAGAAAGTTAGCTGTTAGCTAACTTGCAAATTTAAAAAACGGGCACCTGTTAGCCGACCCTGAACTCTCTCTTACCGGCTGTCAACGTTGCCATGAAAAGATTATGTTCAACTTTAATCTCGGGCCAGTATCTCTGTAACGATCTCTAGATAGACTAGATAATTAACAATTTATTAATATGTAATATTAAGTTGTACATTATTATTTCAAAGTAGTAAACATACACTTTAGGACATTTTAATACTGTATTCCTAATGTAAAATGGGCTGGGTCCGGAATTATTTGCCGTGCTGTCTGGATGTGGACCGGAGTCTGGATTTGTAGAAGTCCTGTAATATATGCTCGGAATGGAAATATCACTTTATTACATGGCAACAACAAACAACACACAATATCTTGGCGCTTATTCAAAGAACTTTATTAATTTTTAAATTTGCATTTGGATTTTTTTTCAGGCTGAAGAAAGTGAACATCAGCTACGAACACATGTTTGAGGAAGTGCCGATCATCATCAAGAACTCTCATGTGATGAACGTGCTGATGTGGGAGCTGGAGGACAAGAGCACCGTCGCTGAAAAACACAAACTCCTCGGTTTATCCAGGAGGTCAGAGATAAGCATTAGCTCTTCTTCTGGTAACCTTCAACAAAAAATGATGCCACTAAAAGAAGCAGCAGAAAGATTACTTTTTTATTTTTATCTTGTGTAGTGCTTTTAAAGGTGCATATTGTTCCAGTGCAATTTTACAGAAACCTAAGAGAGTCCTAATGAACGAGCCAGATGTGATGTCTGCACTTTTAACACAGAAATTGTTATAAGGCCGATAATAAGACTCCCTCGATATTGCGCTTTTGTATAATTTACACAGAACCCATAAATTCAGTGGTCAGTGTGTGTTTTTAAGCACTGTACGGCATTCCACTGTCAAAGTAGGCGTGGCGTTTAACACAACAGCCTCTAGGTTCATGTGTACAACAAGGGCAGGCGTCCTTAGTGTTGAGGTGCTAGCAGTGCACATTTACATCACTCAGCAAATGTAGCGCCCTGCTCAGAGCTTGCAGACCTCCATACTGCCTTTAGGTTCTGCCTATGCGCTCTAGCATTTGGGTTGTTTTTCAGCGCTCTGGTGACTTAACTAATCTTGAAAAAGGCAAATTCTTGTAACGCAGGATTTGTCTTTCCTTCTCTTTACTGTCTACAATGCTAGAATGAGCTCAGTGTTTTCAGTTGCACATCAGAGTTTTATTCCTAAAACTACTTCTACCACATCATAGTTCCAATTAAACATAAAAAAAATTATCAAGAAAATCACAATACTTTTTTATCCATTTAAATTACCCAAGCTTAGTTTTTTCAAGAATCCATGAAACCTTTTTTCACCAGCCTTCCCCCCCCCCCCCCCCCTTTTATATTAAATATAATAAGATTGCAGCTTGTCATGTTATTATAAACCCCCTAAAGCCTTCTGTTGTAAAGGCTTTCTAGTGGAAACCTACAGGCAGAGGTGGGTAGTAACGAGTTACATTTACTCCGTTACATTTACTTGAGTAACTTGTTGGAAAATATGTACTTCTATGAGTAGTTTTAATGCAGCATACTTTTTACTTTAACTTTTTACTTTTACTTTTACTCTTAATCCGCTACATTCGGCTCCACTCAACTCGTTACTTTTTTTTTCTTTTTGTATTTTTCCTCAATTTTCTCCCTAATTTAGTCGTGTCCAATTCCTCCTAGTCACTAAGGGGCGCTCCACATTAAGCTTCTACTACCATTCAGTCGGGAGGGCCGCAGACTATCACGTGTTTCCTCCGACTCACGTGACGTCAGCCGACCACATCTTTTCGAACCATTGGGGGCGGAGTAACACACTCGGAGGACAGCGCTATCCGCTCCTTCCACTTGCGTGAGCTCACAGATGCCCCTGATTGGCTGTAGAGCCGTGATTAATGTGGCAGCACTAAGTACCTCTCATCCCTCCCCTCTGAGAGAGCTCGGCCAATCAGCTCTCTCTAGACCTCCGACTGCTAGAGGTTACGGCATCACCCGGGGATCAAACTTTACCACTGCGCCACTCGGAGGCCGACTCGTTACTTTTCTAACCATTTATTCTACACATGCCGTCCGTGGATCTACCGCATGATTGTTTGACCAATCAGGTCAGGCAGCAAAGTGGGAAAAAAAACTTGTGTTCTATAAATTCATCACAATTCATTGTGAATCCGTCCTACAGTACATACGCTCACGGCGCATGTGCAAACCAAAAGTTTCCTCATCTTTCTCTAATTTTGCGTAACGCCCATAAATCCATGCTGAGATCTTGTGGTTAGCGTACAATCTTGCGTTGAGTATAGAATGCCTTTTTTCATGTTTGTGTGATTATATGTTAATTTAATTGTACATATAATGTTAATTTAACAGTCTATGAATATATAAGTATATTTCAGTACAGAATTAATTGCCAACACACATGTGGTGCATTTTTACATTTTATATACATATATACTGTACATATACTCTAATATATAATTATTATAATTACTAAAAAAAAAAAATCAGACCTTGCGTTGAAACAGTTACTCAGTTACTATATTCAAAGATTCAAAGATTCAAAGAACTTTATTAATCCCAGAGGGAAATTGCTTAATATGTAAGTACTTGAGTATCTTTTCACCGAATACTTTTTTACTCTAATATTTTGGATGACTACGTTTTACTTCTACTTAAGTAATATTATTTTGACGTACAACTACTCTTACTTGAGTAATTTCTTTGGCTACTCCACCCACCCCTGCTTACAGGTTTACATTTCACTGTTACCTGTAGCTGACACTGGAGACTCCTTTCATGACTATTAAATCAACATCTCCTTACAGAAAGAATGAGCAGTTTTTTCTTTTTTTAAATTAAACAAGTCAATATAAAGCATCCACCGTCCAAGTTGTTCTGTAAAAAGTCAGTTTCTCTAGATGATAACTGATAATATAGTACAACTACCTCATCAATATAAACTTGTGACTTGCTTCGCGGCATGAATTGTTATTAGGGCTTTTATTATAGAAATGAATCAACACCCAGGCGCTTATTAGACAGAACAAATCCAAGCCGTAAAAAAACAAATCCTCAGAGCCTGCATCAGACAGTGTTATTTATCTCCGAGCCCAAACTTTAACAAGGTGCTCTCAGAGAAGTGTATTCATCCTGAGAGACAAGCCTGACTGAACAGGAGGATATTCTGACTGATTAATTTTTCTATAACAGGAGCTCCGACAATAGTTTCATCTTCGAGGCAAATCATGGGTTCATATTAATGCGCTTGTTCTCATCTCATCGTTTCTATAGCAACAGGTTACAAAAGGACTCGACTTAGACTTGGGCATAAAGAGACTAAGAGAAAACTGAAGTTCCCTTTCAAAAGCTACACTCGATGCTGCGCGAAAGCGCTATGGGAACGATTTCTCGTGACCGGTTGTGAAGCACGTGTGTGTCAAACACGGCAAATATTTTGGCATGTATAACCTCAGGCAGGTGACGTCAACCGATGAGGTGCACCTGGAGGTTATAAATAGGCATG
>JAQMYJ010000019.1:2628518-2641086 GCA_030014305.1 Clarias laeviceps | reverse complement strand
TATTTGGCGTGTTTGACACACACGTGCTTCACAACCGGTCACGAGAAATCTTTCCCATAGCGCTTTCGCGCAGCATCTCGTTCCCGCTTTTTCAGGGAACAGGGTTACAGTAAAGTAACCCGAGACGTTTTCTGGAAGGACATTTGACATTTAGTCTTAAACATGCCGAAGTCTCCAGTGTCAGCGCTTTGTAACTACACTTTCCCACACACAGCAGGTTGCACTTTTTTTTTTTGTAGGTCTGCGACGAATAATCGACCTAATATTAGATTAAAATTGATGACCGAAGTAGTTGCAAACAAATTTCATTGCTGGATTAGTTAGTGACAGTTAGTCCCCGCGTGTGTTAAACTAAACATAAGTGCGACAGTAACGACCAAAAGTATAGGAGTATTTCACTCTTAACTAAGACTTTTTGTTACCGTGGGCATGTTCGAGTGAAGGGAACGAGAATCAGGTAAGTGGGAAAGAATGCACGACTGAGCACAATGTGTCTAATTAGTGTCTGTGTGTTGCCATGTTGCAGCATGTCCACTTCCTGTACGCTTCAGTCATCCTTTCTTACTCCATGTTTACACAGAGAGCTGATCGCGATTACATCAGGAGCGCCACGATGCTTTTCCCGAATCGTCCTGAAAGTGTTTCTCTATTCCTAAAATACTAAAATCACATGGATAGACAATTTTTTTGCTTTCTGGGACGTGTCTCGAAACAACAACTCGTCAGTCTGGTTGCATTTTTTTTTTTTGGACATTTTATTTTATTTTACACAACCACACACACACACACACACACACAAACACACAAGTACAAGCTACAGATCAAGACAAGTAATTAAGAGGAAATGAGTAAATAAATAAATCTAATAAAGCATATAAATAAAATAAATAAATAAATTAATTAATAAATGAACAATGTGTCTGGGGAATATTGACATTACAATACAATTCTAATTTGGATAAACCCTCAGATTTGGTTATAAAATTCAGCTATTCAAACAAATTTTTTTTTAATCTCCTGCTCTGCTCTTGGATCTCTTCATTATTTCTTTCCAGCTCTCACACACACTAATCACCCAAATTCTCCTCAGGTGTTCATCATTCGCCCTCTGACCTGACTCTCTCCCCTTCACAGAGCGGTGCTTGACCACACCCTTTGCCACGCCTCAGTTTTATTCATATTTCAATTAGGGTTGTCAATATTAATGCGTTAACGTATGTGAAATTCTAACAAGTTACTCTTTTTTAAACGCAAATGAATCAGTTTGATCCTTATGGCTTCTCATAATCGAAGTGTGGTTACCCGGGTGTGTGTTGATGATACGGTTAACGTGGATAATAAGACGACTGAGGAAACATCACCTGTGCTAAACTGCAAGTTTTCTAAGTTTCCTTTAAAAAGCTTTCGATAAAATCAAAGTTGTGTGTTCGAGTGACCTTCGAGGGGAACTATTTTTACAAGAATACATGAACTGTATGCCACTGAAAAGGCTGTGAAAGTGAGGCAGTTGGCAGAAGCTACATTTATTGCACTTACCGGAGACCACTGGACATCAGTAAGTAACCGTAACTACCTCGGTGTTGGCAACGGCACCCGTTCACTCTAATCACGGTAAAAACAGAAGAAAGACATTTTGCTGTTGAAAAGGAGATCACAGACTTGGTCACCACTCTAGGAGCAGACACAGCTCACAATATGAGCTGCATGTTTGAGATTTTATAAAACCGCATAATGTGTTTCTACCAACCATTTTGTTGTACATTTCTATATTACAAAGTTGCATATTTATAATAGAAGTTAATGTCAGTATATAAAAAATGTGATTAATCTTGAATAATCGCAGTCTATGACCGATTAACTAGATTAATTTTTTTAATCGATTGACAGCATTCATTTCAACTTAATTTCCGTCTGCCATCTTTGAACTTTAAGCAACTGTTCGACTTTATCGCTGCTACTTTGCTTGTCATTGGTTTTAGATTTTGACCGAAAAAGCCTTTCTTCTTCTCTATCAGCAAAAACGTTCAATAAATAAACTTTGAACGTATTTAAAGTATTTTGAATGAAATCTTCATCTTTCTTGCTGGTTAACATACACCTCCATCATCATATCATATTCCAAAGCTGAGCCACTGACTAAATGCACGATTAATAATCTCGATAGTTGATTGATTGTTTCATTAATTGTTAGATTATTCAATTATCAAAATAGTAGTTTAGTTGCTGCACTAGTTTCTTTGCTAACTTGTCAGTCTTTATGTTTTTCATCTTATTAAATTCAGGATAAGCCGGTAAGGAAACAGTTATTTATAACTGCTATAATGTGATACCAGGAACTAATTTATTTCGCTAAATTCCACATCATTAAGAGGAACTAGGTTACTATGGTAACAGTAACTCTACATCACATCTTATCTGTGATGCAGGCTAAAATAATCATGTGGAGGTGAATGACATGGGAAAAAAAATTGAGCTCCTTTCTTTCCTTCCAGGTGAGTCTTTCTTTCCGGTTGAGTCTTTCATTAGGATTGTAATTTCACTCACGCGGTGTACAGCAATGCCCTTTTGTTGTCTGGGTAAATGCGAAAAAGTGTCTGAAAGCATACAATGAATGTGCACAGTGTGTGACCCAAGACGGAAAATACTTGAGAAAAGCACAGGGAGGAACAGACGCCGAGAGAGGCTGATGTCTGACATTTTACACATTAGTTCTGTAGATGAGAAACGGTTGGATGTCCAGTCCTCGGAGTTAATTCCATGTACCCGAGCTTTTGATTCACCGAGCGTTCATTGTGCATTTCATCGGAACACAGGTCCATTATTCTTGAACGGTCAGTCGACCGTTTATCAAACTCCATTCGTTTTGCTTAATTGGGTGTCGATCTGTGCCTGCAGTAACCATCTGGAGAAGAGTCTTCAGCTGCTGATGGATCGAGTCGATGACATGAGCCAAGAAATCGTCAAGTACAACACGTACTGCCACAACCTGAGCAAGCAGCAGCAGCAAAAGCACCACGGATTCACTCATTCGGCAGGCTTTAAACAGAGCAGCTTTTTCGGTTACTCTTTCTACAAACTCACCTCCAGCATATGGCTGTATATACATGCTCTGGACAGTCTATAAGGTGACTTACCTGGAAAAGCGCTTGATGTAGGATATTTAATGTCTCTTGGTTCGGTTCTTAACCTCTCTCACACAGTTTTTTTTTTTTTTTTTTTTTTTTAAATCGTCTCTGCCGAAAACCACTTTTTTTTCTCTGTAATTTGACATCATTGTCTGCAGATTGCTCTGTCGTTTTAGTTATTCCTCAGCTTCATCTCTTTGGTAAGAAATGAATAAAATGATCAGGCGTGCAGTAATAAGACAACGTCGTGTCACAATTTAGATTGATGCATCCATTTAAAAGGCAAGATTAAAATGCATCGATGCAGCAATCATAAACACACCGTTAGTCTAAGTAACTGATTATGGATTGATTATTATTAAGAAAGGACTGTCAATAAGATAAACATGTAAATAACCAGCAAGGTGATTTGCCTGTAAGTCTGATGCTTTTAAAATAATCCTTAGTAGTACAGAGTCGGTCCTGTATTGATCAGAGACTGTAGATTCAGGATTCCAGAAGTCTGACAACGTCATTGCAGTTTACGCAGTTAACCTCCTGTTGTGCCTTTTATGAACAAATTTTGCATATTTATATGAATAGGAATAAGAAATATAAAGAAATAATTGTCAAATATGGATAATGAAGAGTGCAAAGAATGTTAGCGGTGTAAGTACTGGTAAAACAATAGCAATATGTTAACAAATATACTGTATATTTTAGTGTTCAATGTATGCATGTACTGTATGGTTGATAAAAATACTGCATATTATATAACACTTAGTTTAAACCGAGTAATCTCGTGATATAGGTCATACCAGCACTGGGACATTTAACTACATTTATCATTCCGTGTCACAGGAGCTCTAACAATTGTTAATTACACTGTCGGTCGCGACATGGGTGAAAGTAGGTCTGTAGGGCCTCAGTACTGAGGAGAGAACAACTGCCTGCCAAATCCTACATTCCAAACGAGTCACAAAACACCTTCAGCTTAAAAAAAAAAACAAGTGACACTTTGTCTACTTAATAACTATCTTCTAACACAAGGCTGCATCATAATCCCTCTCTAACCTCTGATCCAGGGCACTAGATTGAGTGTAACTAGGGATCGTATACGTTACATATCGCACTAGCGTTCCATTTAACGCTATTCTCAGGACTGTTCACCATCTCCATGATTTATTCTCCTCACCTTTTAATTACATAGTAACAGCAGTGGTCAAAGTGTAAAAAAAATTATAAATCAAGGGGGATGGTGTTGTCAAGTATTTTTTTGTTTTTTTGGGGAGGACGGGACGGGACGGGACGACAATCTACAACTAACCATGCAAAATGTAATATGTCACATTTTTAAGAACAGTTTTATTAACAAAATATAAGTTTAATTAAATCATCCTTTTTATCCTAATTATTTCATCCTTTCCATAGCTTTCATCTGGTGAAATCTACATAAACATTATTAATTAAATCATTTAATTTAATAGTACTGTAGTTTTGTATGACTACGCACCAGTCTATCTCTCTCTCTCTCCTTCTCTCTCTCTCTCTCTCTCACTCACACACAGACACACACACACACACATGCACACAACTCATCAAATTACTCTTATGGCCTTTAAAAATCTATTTGTGACCTTTTTGTACCCAGGCATGTAGGTGAAGCCACAAAGTCTAATGAAAAAAAACAAACAAAACCACGTCTTTAAATTGAGAATGAAATTACACAAATTGGGTAAAGATCTCATCTTTTATAATCATTAAAGCTGTCAATCATTTAGAAAACGTACATGTTAAACCGAATCCTTGGTTTTCATCGTGTCTCCGGCGAGAGGATTTATGCGTATGTATCATACAGTTATATCATTCAGTTCTCTTCTTTTTGAAATATGTCAAAAGCTGTGTTTGAACTGTCTCTTCTCTTGGCCATTGCAAAAATGCAAACAGCGCAAAAAAAAAACTTGTGAGCTCGCGCTACAATATTGAATTCTGATTGGCTAATCATCATCCCCCCTCAAATCGAGCCCTGAGTACCGATAAGAATTTAAACTACTTTCACACTTGTTTATTACACTATCTTTCCGGCATTAATTGTCAGTCATGGTTATTTACATCCACTAGTCATGGATGGATATGTGTTGGCGAAGCTAGATAACTGGTTATCAGTTCTTCGACATCAAACTCACTCATCCATGTCTTTATGGACCTTGCTTTGTGCACTGGTGCGCAGTCATGTTGGAACTGGTCTGGGGTTTGTTTTTCAGGAGTTGGTCTCGGCCCCTTACTTCAAGTGAAAGGAACTCTTAATGCTTCAGCATACCAAGGCATTTTGGACAATTTCATGTTCCCAACTTTGTGGGTACAATTTGGGGACGGCCCCTTCCTGTGCCAACATGACTGCGCACCACTGCACAAAACAAAGTCCATCAAAACATGGATGAGCGAGTTTGGTGTGGAAGAACTTGTGTGGCCTGCACAGACTCCTGACCTCAACCCGATAGAACTTCTCATCCAACATCAGTGTCAAAAATTTCCATAAACATACCTCTAAAACTTGTGGAAAGCTTTCCCAGAAAAGTTGAAGCTGTAACAGCTGCAAAGGGGGCGGGGCCAACATCATTATATTAAACCCTGTAGATTAAGAATTGGATGTTACTCAAGTTCATATGCATGTGAAGGCAGGTGAGCGAATACTTTTGGCAATATAATGTAGATGGATACCTTATTAATCCCAAAGGAAATTTCAAGACAGTTACATTATCGCGCCTATAAACATTTGTTCTTTCACAAATCTTACTTTTTTTCCTCTTTTTAAAATTAACACCAAATTGCCAACAATTGTTTTAATACATTAAAGAAAATTTCATTGCACTTTTTATGCAAATAGAAGTATAAATAAGTATAATTTATAGTTAAGTTTATAGTTCTGGAACATCCATGAAACACGTTTGCACATTTACATATGCAGTTTGGTACTTTTCTTACCTTAGTCTAGACTTTGAACTTGGTGCTGTCGATTGAATACCAAACATTTCCCCAGGACATAAGCACTTCCTGTGCATACGACAAAAAGAATTCACACGTTCGCTCAACAAGCACCTAACGAGGCTCAAGCCGAACAGCCTTCATATCAATACACAGCGAGATCCGTAGTAATTACCTCACACATCAGTCACTCCTGCCTTCCCTCTGCCTCGTGTACAGTACACACCACATCCATCACCATTTACCATCATGCACTTTTAATCATATCTCCTTATTTGAAAGGAAATTACCAATATCCTCAACGGTGATATAAATCACACACACACACAACCTGGGAATAAAATCGACTTTCCCTGTGTGACAGTTGTTCATTACAGTTACAAAGCGTCGCTTGTAATCTAAAACTTTAATAGTCTGTCTGTTTGATCAACAAAGGCGAAGGAGGCTTAAATGAACTTTGACACTTTGGCTAATGTCTGACAAGTAAAAGTATTAAACTCCAGCGCTGTTGAATGAATGGACCTTAGAATGCACATACTTTATTTCGTGTCAATTTTTTAGTTTATGCCCCAAATACCAGTTTATAAATTTGCTTCTCGTTCCTTCTCGGTAAATTATTTACTCTCAGCTCGTTCGTTCTTTCAGCATCCCACAGATTTTAATAGTTGGACTTGACATCAACTTAGAAAAAGTTTTTTTTTTTTTTTTAAATCCAGAATTTTTTACGGTTAATTGATTCCCCCACTTTGTGTAGTACCTGCAGAGGCGACAGCAGGAGAACGTCCAGCATCAGAGCAGAGGAGAACCGCCGCTGCCGGAGGTGGACATCAGCAAGATGTTCAAACCGCCACCACCTCCTCCGCGAATGGACACACTCCTCATCGCATGTGCCAGAAGGGGCAATCAGAGCCATTAACAACCAATTACACTCCCTTTAGTCATTAATTTCCCCATCTGTACAGTGCATGGGTGCGAGAGTGGGAATGGGCAGTTTTCCATGGCTTCCACAGTAGACGTAAAGCCAGGCAGGCTGTAAAGCAGAAGTCCTGCAACGATTGTCTAAAGTTGTTTTATAAACTAATTAGAATACTAAAAGTTCTTAGTAAAGTTTTGGTTAATTAAAATGGAAAGTATCAGTGCTACTTTTGTGGGATAAATAATAATAATCCTAATCTATGAAACAAAAGTTTTATTTTTGAATGCTGTAGGTTGTGTAGGTTTTATCAATAGTAGGATTTAAGTTATTATATGCAAAGTGAACGTGATAACTATTAACTTCTACTATTAATAAAACCTACACAACCTACAGTGTTCAAAAATTTGCCGTAAATTCTAGCTGTAAAATTAATTTTAAATAACTTTTAGAAAAGACAAATACATAATTTTTCGACATAATCTCCTTGCTTTTCAAAACGTTTTGTCTATCCGTCAACAAGCTTTCGTATTCGCTTATCAAAAAAATGTTTTAGCCATGAATGCACCGCTGTTTTCAGGAGACCAAACAAGTGAAGGTCCGATGGAGTGAGATTAGGACTATACGGAGAATGCTTTAACACGTCAAAACAAAGTTATTGCGTAGTGGAGAAATAGCCAGTGTGGGCAGAAGTGTGCGGACGTGCATCATCATGCCAGATCACGACGCCCTCGTATATCAGTCCTCTGCGTTTAATCCGAAGTTTAGACTTCAGCTCTTCAATAAGCATCTTACTGTAATGAGCACTGTTGATTATTGAACCTTTTTCCGTGATTACGTTCCAATACTTCTGGCCCTTGAGAATCCCAGAAAACTGTAAGCATTGTTGAATTTTCCAGCTGATGGTTCTCGGTCGGCGATTGATGATGTTTCCGTTCCATACTCTGCCGTTTACTCTCAGGCTCGTAGTGATGAATCCATGTCTCGTAATTACTCTTTTTAAAAAACTTTCACCTTCCTTTGGCGTAAAAGTAAAAAACATGAACATTTTGTCTATGCTCTTCCGTGAGTTGTTTCAGCACCAGGTATCCAATCACTGCTCTTCTTTTGTTCAAATCACAATCAGGGCATCCATTTTTGTTTGCACAGCTGTTACAAATGAACTGCTATAAGACGTTCACACCTGACTGGGGAGACAGTAGCCTTGAGCGGAAAGCACTTATAAGACAGCATCAGTTTTGACTCACCCTCATATTTCTAAATAAAAGACACAGGTAGCACCGTGAGCTTGAAATCATCACCAATCTAAGGTCAAATCGGCGTGTTATTACTTAAAGCCTTTCCTGTGATGTTCCAGTTAAGTCATAATCTAATAATCTATTACCCTCTAATGATTAATGATGATCCTGCTGATTTGCGTAGGTTGTGTATATCATTTGCATATGCTTGTGTACTTTCACTCCTCAAGGACAAATCAGCAACTACTGTCAGAACGTGAAGGAGTTTACCTCTCAGAACCGCGGCAAGCTTTTCATGGCAGAGGCGCTACAACAGCACAGCAGCTAAAGATCAGACCGAAGGAATGACAGCTCGAAAACAGACAGAGACTGAGTGCACACCGACAAACAGTTCACAAGTCCAATAGGTCTACCAAACACAAGTTAGAATCATGTCGCTCTGACCTTGAAGGAATCACTATATCTAAAGGAATGCATTGGAAATAAAGTGTGTGCATTTTACTGCTGGGCTTCAGCGTCTGGTGGTTTTGAGGTGTGATTGTAATTGATTGTGTGCAATGGATTAGGTTCAGAACCAGATTTACATTTATGACAGAATGTGCTAGATTAAAAAGTGAAACTTGATCAACTTAAAGAGAATCCCAATGCTGACCTAAGGTCAGTGCCAGTCCGTGCCTTTCATACTTTCCAAAGACCTTCTCTAGTGATCTACTGTAGTGATAAATAAATACCGTTCATGTTACGGGTCCTGCGCAAACCATGACCATGCACCTACTATAGGCGAGACTACCCAAAACTCGACCTAGTAAACCACCAAACAAAGCAAAAGAACCCAAGGATAAAAGTCACAGACTACTTTTTGTTCCCCAACAATAACAGAGACGCATTAACCATTATGAGCTCTCCATTGCTGTTCGTTAAACAGGACAGGATTTGGTTTTAAAGTGAAGAGTGCAAACAGCTGATCATACAGGAAATCCAACCGCACTCCTTTTTTTTTTTAAATTCCAGATCTTCATAGAATTTTCCTCACAACAGTCTGTAAACTTTAATAAATCCCCCCCAAAATTCACAGATTTCCCGCCTTTAGTTGTCAAGCAAGCGGCTCCATAACTACAAAAACTCCCGCTTTGAGATTGTATTAACTTTGTCTTGCTAATTAAATTGGACTTGTCTGATGAAGGTGCAGAGACACGCCTGTGTAGTAAAAGAAAACTTAGACAAATGATACGCCAAAAATCCGATTGTCCGATTAGTCAATAAACCTTCTTTTAGTAATATGGTAGGAGCCTGCAGGCCAAGTTCAGAGTGTGTACGGGTAAGACTTGGGGAAAGTCAGTAACCATTAGAATGGTGGGAATTTTGACCCGCACCTCCAGGGTCCTTAAGGCACAGCCTTGGCATCGAAGAAAGGATTGTATGAATAGGAGTGATTGTATGTTGACGGGAGCAGCTGAAAGAAAATTGTGTTTAAAAGTTTGCATACCCTGAAAGAAATTGTTAAATCACCCAATTAACCCTGATCAAAAATAAACATATCCTTGGATGTTTGGCCGCTTTATGAGACAGGTTGACGCCCACATACTTCAAATAGATTTAAATAGCTACTAAAGAAGACAGCAGTACAATACCTCAGTGGTTAAAGTACTTGACTGTGGTCTGGGTTAGGGTTACCCAGGTTCAAACCCCACCTTCACCTTCATGTTGCCCCTGTTGGGCCCTTGAGCAAGGCACTTAACCCTCAATTGCTCAGAGGTATAATGTAAGTAAAGGATAAAAATATAAGTCGCTCAGGCACAAGGGCATCTGCCGAACGCCGTAAATGTAAATATTAGGGAACTCTAAGGGAAGTTTAGGGAACTAGGGGACATTTCCACACCTGTGGCTCATTGTAATTAGTGTCTGTGCATAAACAGTCAGTGAGATTCTCAGCTCATGAGGTGACGCACTAACTTGGCTGGATACCGCACCATGGGGAAGATAAAAGAAAGAACTGCCAATGGATCTGCATAATAAGGTAATCATGTAAATCATGATGGTGGATCTCTTATGTTTTGGGGCTGTGTGAGCTCCAGTGGCATCAGAAAAGTTGATGGCAAGATGAACGCAGCATGTTATCAGAAAATACGGGTGGCAAATTTGCATTCTACGGCACGAAAGCCGCGCATTGGACGCTCTTTGATGTTCCAACATGACAATGATCCAAAGAACGAGGCCATGTTGACCCTCCAACGGCTACAGTTGAAAAAGAAGAAGGTTCTGGAGCGGCCGTCACAGTCTCCTGACCTCAACATCATTAAGCAACTTCGGCGAGATCTCAAATGTGCAGTTCATGCAAGACAACCAAAACTTAGAGGAACTGGAGGCATTTTGCCAAGAAGAATGGGCAGCTAAGATTACCACCTGAGAGGATTAAGGACATCATGTACAATTATTACAAAAGACTGCAGACATCATTCATGCTAAAGGGTGCAATACACAAAATTACGAACTAAAGGAATGCCAACTTTTGAACAGAGACTATTACCTAATTTTCTTTATTGTCATGTTTTTTTGATGATTGTGCCATTCTGTTAGGCCTTACATATGAACTTGAGTCCTATATAAAAATAAAATAAATGTTATTTATTCTTTGCCTTCTCATGTTTTCTTTAAAGCAATGGTACACATCTTGCAAATTCTCCCAAGGTATGCAAACCTTTGAGCACAACTATGTATGTATGTCTGTATGTATGTATGTAGCCTGACTAGATGATTTTTGAATAAACTCCAGAATAATTGGTGCCATTTAGAAAATAAGCAGATAGTGACCAAACGCAACATACGCCAATATTCTAGGTGATGTCACTAATTAGTTCTCCCCTATCTGGCTGAAGAGTTGTGCTAATTAACATCAGCTGGTTTAGTTTATGACTGGAAGAAATGCACAGTAGAACTTTTACTTTCTGAAGCCGGTATGTCCACCTCTGAGAAAAAATAGCTCAAATTTGGAATTCTCAAGTAAATTGCGAACTTCTGTGGTGAATTTCTGCACATGATGCAATCAAGCAGGCATGAATTGAGCGAGTGAGTACTGAAGACGTTTTTTTTTTTTTTGACTCAGCCGGTTCCAGCAGGTTTGGAAGAATAAGGGACTTCATACTAAAAACTGATGTCTGTACGGCAATTTCATCGTATAAAAGAACAAATTGTTCTTATTAGCTTGATACATTAAAGTTCACTTGTCTCAATACTTTTGGTCACCACTGTGTGATGAATATTTTAAGCTTAGGGTATTGTATTGTTTTCTACAAACTACTGTTTTGCATTATTTTTCCTCCCCTTGTGATTGTGGAAATGCTGTAGTGCAAGTGTTCAGCAAAAACCTGATTTAAAATAAATTACATAATATTGTCATGGTCGGTAATTCCCAGTTTTCATAAATACACAGTGCTTTTTAACCATTCCTGAACAATGTTTGCACTGTAGCAGGGCACATTAATCTTCTAACAGCGGCCCGGGGGCGGTTCTGGGATCAGACCTTTAGTGGGAATGTAACGTGTATAACGTCTGGCTATTAGTGCTTTGATATTAATTGTAATTATTATTATTATTATTATTATTATTATTTGTTATATACATACATTGACCAACACCAACATTAGAATTACTAGTAAGTAACATGATTTTCATGGCAATACATTTATATATTATTATTATTTATTTATTTATTTTTTATAAAATGAGAAATAGAATATGCTGGACATTAGGCCTATATATAAGACCTGTGTGGTCTTCACACCTGATTTTTCTTGCTTGTTTTCTGCCATGTTCATCCTGCTCTCTCTTTCTCAGTGCTGTCAATTAAATATGTTTATAATTAATAAAAGCTATACATGCAATTAGTCAATATTGTTTAATAACATTTTTCTAACTTGATTTATATTTTTTTGGGCAATGCAGGGAGGAGGTCACATTATTTGGAACTTATACACTACATTATTAACTATAGTTTAGAAACAATAAATAACGAGTATAAATATCTATTATAAATAGACTTATAAACCTAATAAACTGTAGTTCTTTTACCGGCCCCCCCTGGTTATTTTCTCTCAAATGACTTCTGTGTATCTACTGTATATGTAGAATAAAGGCATCTAAAATGAATTTGTTCCAATCGGTCAGTTCACTGTCCATAGATCTACTATAAATTTACATTTATGGCATATGCCCTTATCCAGAGCAACTTTTTCATCTCATTATACCTATAGCATATACTCAGCAAAAAAGAAACGTCCTCTGACTTTCAACTGTTTTTACTTTCAGTAAACTTAATGTGTAAATATTTG
>JAQMYJ010000019.1:2613121-2623262 GCA_030014305.1 Clarias laeviceps | reverse complement strand
TCATACAATGTGATTTCCGGATTTTTCTTTTTAGATTCTGTCTCTCACTGTGGAAATGCACCTATGCTGAAAATTGTTAAGTAAGAAAACTTGCAAAATCACAGGTTGATCAAATACTTATTGGCCTCACTGTATATTTGACTTTTCTTTTCAGAATTTCAATATTTTTATCTAGATTTTTTTCTTTTCTTTCTTTTTTTTTTTTACCTGGGATAAAACTTTCTGAAATTAAAGTCAGAATTCTGAGATTATTCTGAGAAATTAAATATATTCTTGATTTTGGACATAATGCTCTTCTGTAATCACAAGCAAATGTTTTGTGATCTATTTGTTTTAAAAGAAAGTGAAAAGATGGATATTTGTAGCTGTTATAACAAGTGATATGAAGAAACATTGTTACATTACTGTAAATGCTGCTACAAATGGGTCCAATGCTGTGACACACAAGGTTGATAGCATTATCTCCACCTTGTGTTCTTCTATATAACCCCCTGATCATTGTCTTTACATCAGTTGAACACATTAGTTACAGCCACTGTCATGATTTTCCTTCTGACAAATTGCACCTGTCATGACCAGTCGTCATAACTGACGACATTTCTCCGTCCTTGGCTCAACCCGAACGCAAATCAATCAGTTAAAGCTTAGGGAAGGTGACCGCCATTATGGCCACACAAACTTGTAGTTATCACTCACCTTCATTCTGATATTTTACACCAACACTGGATGTTTAATTCCCTCTTTACTGAACCTTTATCATGAACATAACCATTATGATGCATCAACTCGTTCCATCAACAAGCTATTCAAAATGTGAATGGATTTTTTGAAGGAGGAAATAAAAATAAAAAATAACTCTATAATGTGCAATGAAGGGAAACTCCAGACACAGGTTTGAGAAACACATGTTTAGACAAAACGCTTCCCGTTTTAATCTTGGGATCTAAAAAAGAACTTTTTCAAGGTCGACGGGGGGCCAATAAATTCCCTCCAAGTGTCAGTGGTTTCACATTGCTTACCGCAGGGACAGGGGGAATAAATTCTCCCCCAATTTTCAGAGCAGAAATTGCTTGTTCCTGCCACGGCCTTCACCCAGACCTCTTCAGCTCCACGCTTGCTGTTTTTTGATCGGAAGTTGCGGAGTCATGGTCCAAAAGGGAGAAGAAACCGATTATCACACTGTGACACTTCATGAACATGCATTATTTGATTGATGCAGTGTATTAACATAACAATATAATGTAGATTAACAGTTGATGTTGATTAAGGGATGTTTTGTTAGAGTAATTTATACTGTAGACCATTTATTTTCTTTGGAACAGTTTGAATGATCTGGATCTACAGTACCATTCATCAATGTTGGCATCGCAGCTCTCTAATTCTAAAGCTAACAAATCCTTATTGAGCATGTGTACCGGATAACGTGATGAATTTTCCTCTGAATTACAGAAAGGAGACCTAAATTTGTCTGTCCCGAAGACATTTTCCTCATGAGGGATTTACTTTATTCCTGACAGTAACAAAGCTCTGACACTGGAGACTCCTTCCATATTGTAGGACATATGATTATGCAACATATGTTTTGCTTCGCTAAGAAACAATGCGTTCATTATATTTTGTACAAGTCTCGCAAATGAGATGAGATGATGTTGATGAGACTCGGTACTTTAGTGTAAACCTGTGTTTTAACATCTGGAATTGTTGCTCTAGAAACACTTTCTGTCCAATCAGATAGAGAATTCAACAACATTAGATCTTTTTCGAGATCCCCAACATTTCAAGCACATCAGCTTCAAAGAAAAATTGATCATGCTCCCTCAAGAGGGCGCTCTAACCATTCAGGGCAAAACCTCTAAGACCTGGAGGACAGCATGAGCATACATATGTGAACCACTGGCCAAGAATGATGTCTATATCACCGAGTCTGCGTTCCCCGCAAGTGACAAAGAGGAACCTTTTGAACGACGCAGTCACGCTTTTGAAGACACTCCATCAGGCCTCAATAATGCACACACACATGACTTATGGTGATAGGAGACAGTCATTTCCACCTCAGGCTCATGTGAATTACGGGTCGTGCACTCCGTAGCCCTGCTATGATTAGTGTTATTGCACAGGACTGGACGGCTGATGAACGACGGCGAGGATTCCGTTCAGGCAAAAATGATCCAATTCCCTTTTGAGTGGTAGACTTCGCTCCAGAGGGGGAAAAGAAAATCAGCGATATCGAGGACCTGCTTCTTTAAGGAACAAAGAGAACTTCTATTTGTATGAGACAGATAAAAATTCAGTTCGAGAATGTACTCTGATTGAGGTGAAAGAGTTCATTGTGGCATATATATATAAGTATATTAACAGCGGGAACAGACGGTCAGTACAAACTTTCGAAAGAGGAAATGATGAGGAAATGTACAGCCATTAAAATATGTTAAAGTGCAGACCAATCAGTGCAGTCTTTACGGCTCATTTAGCTCGTGTCAAGTGCCAGTAAAATTACAGAAGCGGGAAGAACAGTCTCGGTGGGGGTTTTCTTTTGTAAATTTAGAATTAAAATGTTTTCTAGAAGTAGAAGTCCATTTTGTAAAGTAATCTTCATTTTTGCACTTAGTTTTTTGTATAACGTGAAATCATTTTATCTGCATTCTGTACATAAAAGAGAGGTTTTGTCTGTACATTAGTCAGAACTCGCTCAGTATTTCAGTGATACAGTATCTTTACGTCTCATACATAGGAGGACCTGAAACCAGTCTCAGAAAATTTTCTGTCTGTCTTTATATCTGTATGTCTGTCCAGCTGATTTTGTCGCAGCATCATGCAAAACTGTCTAAACAGAATTTAACAAAACTTTGCCACTACTTCAGTATTTCCCTGAAGTTAAATCTGCAACATAAATTAAATCAAAATGTTGAGCAGAAGGGAAGTTATGAGCGATTATGTGCCAGATTACCTCACAGTATCCACTTTTGAACAAATATAGCACTTTTGCCGCTCAAGGTTGGCGTGGCTATACGCGTCACTCAACAGAGCCAATCAACACGATAGTTTACTGTAAATACAGAGTATGCAGAACACTCGGAATTGACCGTAATGCCCCTACAAAGTTACCCAAATCCTCATAAAACAGAAACAAACACGCGACACAGCATGGCTTACTCTGAAAAAAGGAAAGTAGACTATGAAAACCAAGCCTTTGAAGATGTATGTCCAGATCAATTTATGTTTATTCTTCCTGCAGGAAGTTTAAAATCAGTTTGTCTCATATGTTCCAAAACCGTGATCCTTATAACAAGCAGTAATGTGGAATTCCACTATGAGATAAAACATGGGTCGTTAGAGCAAACTTATCTGCAGCAGTCCAAGGTGAGGGCGTGTAAACTGAGAGCCCAGGGTTATGTGCTAAAATCTAAATGTTGGGTAAAAGTGATGTTATGTGCTGGATTTAATAATCTGCTTTAAACAGGGAGTGTATTTGCAGTATGTAAAGCAGTAGAGCAAGATTTGTACACGATCCCTACTTTTAAATGTTATTTCTTTAGTCATAATGTTTTATCCATAGTAGATGGATGATGCATTGCTTTTTTTCTTTTTCTGTCTCACTAGCACATGTTGATGGCATTGCAATTAATTACCTGAGCATGGATTGTGTGAAACCTTTAAAGTACAAGCAGTTACGTGATCTCATTGTGTCAAATCCGAGTTTATTACAAGTGCTTGGCTGAGAGGAACGACGTGACCTTCACGAGACTTTACAATACTGAGATTTATACTACATGTTTGCAAGTTGCATCACTGTTGCACAGGGTGCTAAAAAGAATTTCTTAATTAATATAATATAATATAATATAATATAATATAATATAATATAATATAATATAATATAATATAATATAATATAATATATAACTCTGACATTCTTTGACATTAGTTTTGGCTGTAATTTAAATCACAGCTTTACATTAATGCACTTATTCTAACATTATCATTTCTATATGACCAACGTACAGAAGGATTTGTTTAACAGATGCTCCACAAAAAAACTGAAATAATGTGTTGATGTTTTATTCGATATTTAAAGAAGGAGTCTCCAGGATCAGCATTTTGTATCAAAGTTTTCAGTTTTTGCAGTGAGTTTTCAGGTTTTGCAGTACGAGGGGCGTTCAAGTCAAACTGGGACTTGTGATGAAATTTCTCGAGAATGAAGGTGTAAAATAAAAGTGACCTTTACAGAAGACTTAAAGCACAGTACGGTGATCGGAGTCTTAGCCGCAGTAAAATGTTAGAATGCAATCGTTTTAAGGAAGGCTGCACTGTACGTCCGTAAATGACGATCCCGGCCGACGTGGCTCCAAGCACACTGCAGTTGTTCCAGTCAACATTCAGCGAGTGGACTGCCTGATCCTTGAAAATTGATGGATAACTTGTTGCTAAGTTGCAGAAGAGATGCATCTGTCTGTGGGAACTGCACACACAATCATTCAACAACACCACTTGCACAATACAGGAACTCGGCTGGGAGCTATTGCCACACTGGTAACAGTAACTCATCACACCATACTGTCATTGATTATTTTAACTTAGTAATGTCTAGGAGTCTACTTCTGTTATTATACAGTACACTATTATTAATAATATGAAAGTATTATTTAGTACACAATTAATCAGTAAACGATGTGAAGGACTATTTTTGTTCATTGATTTACATTTTTTTAAATACTTTTTTTTTCTAGCTAGTTAATGTGCTGCAATTAATGTTTGATTTAAAACGATAAAAATATAATGTGTTAAACATGTTAATGTTCCTTTAGATGTGGAAAGAACACTGTGTGCATTATGTGTGACCTTTAATGCTGCTGTGCCTTTTGCAGTCATATGATTTTACTTATTAATTTTTTTAAAGTGAGTTCCATTTTAATAACTGGTTGATGATTGTGCTTTTTTATCATTCGGTATCTCTTTATTAAAATAATCTTTTCATGAGGAACGCAGTGTGGGCGTGATTCAGCGCGCTAATTAAATCCTGAATGAAAATCCGGAGGTGTAGCGCAGCGCCGGCCGTTTATAATACGGACTGTGTAGGAAATACGGCTCGCGATATTACAGAAGATTGCCCTTCGAGAAAAAACAACACGACTGTAATGCTGTTTGCGTTGGATTAATTTGGGAAGTGAGCATTAAAGCTAGTTTATTACCCATAATCCTTCACTCTCAGCCAGCGTCAGCGTGTGCTTTAATGCAGTCACTGCCTCTAAAGCAGCACTTATAAACACTGAAGTGTGATACATAGCGGAATTTAAACTTGGATATATTTTAATGATTAGGTGCTTAAACGATAAACGTATCCAAAACAGTAAAACGTTCTGAGTTTAAGTTCTGTACATGAAGAATAGCTCTTCGCTGCTATCACTATCAGTGCAGCAACTTGCTGTACCATTGAGCGCAAAGAAAAAGTTTTTAGTAATAGTTTGAAGAAGATTAAAAACATTAATTATACCAGGAGGTTTCAAACGTTTTATTCAAATGTCATGTAAATTAAAATATTCAAAGCATTAAAAATATTCAAGCATTTACTCGCCCTGCAGATTTATAATATGGGAGTACTGGTACATTTGAAAACTTTGTTAAGTTTCAATATTCATTAGTGTGTCATTTGTATATTTATGTATGTCTCGCATCATGGTCATTAAATCATAATCAATAAATGTTTAATATATATATTTTTAAATCTTCATTTTCTTGACATGTGACTTCCATTGATTTAGGATAACTTGATGTAGATGGATGAATAACTGAGTCTATTTCCATCACTGAACTCCTACAATACTGTAGCGCAGCACATCAGGGCGGCAAACAAAACAAATAATATTGTGTGTATTTTAATAAGGCATGAATTCGACTTGGAGCAAAAAGTTTAAAACAGTAGCGTACGAATCCTATGTTTGTAATGTTAATCATTGTGGCCTCCACTTTGGGAAGCGATAACCTACTAAATAAATAGTTATGTATCACAGTAACCACATGCTACAAAAAAACAAAAACAAAACAAAAAATGGTTAAATCTTTGATAGTCTGGGAAAACCCAACAGATTTTGAATTGCTTGAATGGACTCGCTGCACAAACACTCCTGCGCTCTAGTTAGTATTGATTTTGTGTATCTAATTCTTTCACTACACTCACAATAGTGATATTTTACACTCAGTGGAGCTTGTAAAGGTGTTCAATAGATGCACTATATGGACAAAAGGATTTGGCCTAACCTGGCATGACATTGTAACCAAATACATTTACTTCAATATGGAGTTGGTCCCCCTTTTGCAGCTATACCAGCTTACACTCTTCTTGGAAGGCTGTTCTCAATATTTTGGAGTGTTTCTGTGGGAATTCGTGCCCATTCATTCTGTAGAGCATTTATGATGTCAGGCACTGATGTTGGACTCATCAGATCATGTGTTTATAGTCCTTGCTTTGTGCACAGGGGCTCAGTCATGTTGGAATAGAAAAGGGCCTTCAACAAACTGTTGCCATAAAGGTGCGCAGAAGCATAGCATTGTCCAAGATGTCTTGGTATGTTGAAGCATTAAGATTGCCCTGGTTGATTGGGCCTGATTATTGAAACACCTGAATTCAATAATTAACAGGTTTGGCCAAATACTTTTGTCCATGTAGTGTATATGGAAAACTTAAAGAGCTTAAAAAACTATTTTGTTCTGATTTCCCCCCATTTTTCTATTTCAATTTATTCCTATCCGATTCCCACCCGTCTTGTTAGAGCACTCCCCATTCAGCGACAGCTGCCAACCAGGGAAGGGCATAGAATATTTCCTCCGATGCACATGAAGCTGCCCATCACATCTTTTTTGTACTGCTGTTCACACATCATTAGGGAGTGAAGTAACACACTCGGAGAAAAGCACCATCCGTCCACTTCTGCTTATGTGAACTCGATGATTGGTTAGTCTCGCTATGATTGATGTGGGACTGCAGGAATTTCATCCATAACCCCAAGACAGTATGGCCAATCTCCTGGAGAATGGCTTCCGACTCTATATATAGAATTATATATGATGGGCATTTAAGTCAAACAGGGACTTTTAATAATGCAGAATAACACAACACAGTTATGAGAGTAAAAACTCCCTTTATTTCTCTATATATAATCCCCTTCTACACTAATGCACTTATCCCAGTGTTTCACTAGTGCTTGGATACCGTCAAGGTAGAAAGTTTTCTCAGTTCGCCAGAGCCATGATAAGACTGGCTGCTTCAAGTCTGAAATGCTGGCCTCCCAGGAACTCCTTTAATGTCCCAAACATGTAGAAATGGCTTGGAGTGAGGTCAGGTCTGTACTATAACTCCCAGCCGAGTTCCTGTATTGTGCAAGTGGTGCTGGTGAGTGATTCCTACAGTACAGACAGAAGCGTCTCTTCTGCAAGCTGGTGATCTGTTGATTTTTAAGGAACAGGATTTCCACTCGCTGAATGTTCACAGGAACGACTACAGTGGGCTCCGAGCCACCTCGGCCAGGATCGTCATTCATGGACATAGTCTTCTTTAAAATGTTTTCACCGTTCAAGTGTTTTACTGCAGCTAAGAGTCTCATCACCGTACTGCGCTTGAAGTCTTCTGTAAATGTCAGTTGCTTTTACGCCGTTGTATAAATACTTTGTATAAAAAGTAATGTTTAAGAGAATTTTAAAGGACAAGTTGTTGTTTGACTCGGCTGATGAATTAAACAATGTTATCAGGAATGCAGGAGTTGCACACAGTGATTCATTCTGAAAACAAATAAGAATTTGCAGGTTCCACCTCACAGTTTCAACAAGAAATATTACCACATGCATCTAAATATTTATTTAGCAATAAATTTGTTGCAGTATCTTATTTAGATTTTGTAGGTATAATTTTCAAAGGTAAGCGGTGTTTTTTTTTTGTACAGCATATCAAATAGAATTGTACAAAAATTAAAATGATATAAGTAAATTAAAATGGATTTTACTGTATGTATGTTTTATTGTCCATAGCTATTATGGAATTTATTATAAATTAAATATTAGAATATTAGAATTTATTAAATGGCATAATCATATAATCTAATTTTGGTCATAGTGTAAATATTTGGACAGATTGCTATATAATTTTATAACTAGGGCTGTCAATCTTATTGGATAAAACCAAACCTGTGTGCTCGAGCTACCTTCAAAGGGGAACTATTTTTACAATACCTAAATGGTTAGACGTGGGAGTGGTGGCTCAGGCGGCTAAGGCTCTAGGTTTTTAATTTGATTGATTGAGTATTATTGCCACGCCCCATAATACCCATTTTTTTAAAATGCTAATGTTTGAGAGATTATAAAAGTTTGTCATGCATTTCTTTATTCCAATGTTGCAAGTTTATAATACAAGTACATCTGAGTATTTAAAAATTGTGATTAATCACACACTGACTGTGACATTAACTAGATTAAAATGGATTGTTTTGATCTATACATACAATTTTAGCAGGATGTAATAATAAGCAAAGCATTACATCACTGCAGCACAGAGCACAATGTACAGTAATAAGAGTTCTACAGCTAATCGTTTTAGCCTCTGCAGCGTGAGAGGATTATTTATTTTTTTAATGTGCTGAGATAAACTGCCTCAAAGAGTATGTATTCAAAATAAATATTTCAAACATAATGTTCATCTAAGAGCCGAGGCTGAGCGCGTTGGGTCATGGCAATTAAAAACGAATGCTTTGAGAACGTTCAATTGAGGCGATGATTTTCATATGTAGTCAGTTTAAATTCACTAAACATTATTTTTCATCTCCTGCAAACCTTTTTAAGGGTTCTGAGCAATGCTGCATTAGACTGCCTTCAAACTTTGTAACCTGAGTGTTGCTTTATGGCTGACCTCAGCTTCTTGGAAAGCAACTGAGATCCCAGAGGGAAATAATATAGAATGTTCTGAGGTTCTAATTAGTCATATCTGGCCCAGGGCATTCTCTGCATTAAGGATGCTGGGGTTCACTTCAGCTTGTGGTGATGTCCTTACAGATTTGTGCGTATTGCTACTGAATCTGTTGCCTTGTGGCCTCAACTGGATCACAGTCTCCACATCTGGATTCGTCTATTTTACTCTGTATTATTTTCATATAGACTTTTGATCAATCAAAACATTTATTCAGTAAATCACTAAGGATTTTTGCTTGAAAATTAACTTTTTATAGTGTAGGGTTCTGCATACAACATTTACAAGATTCACCCGAGGTGCAAAACACAAGCCCCATAAAACTCATAGTTTCAACCCTTTTCTTTATCGGTCCTTCAGATAGCTCAACATTCGTATTTTCCTTAGTAAAAGTAACCTTTAAATAAAAGCTTTAAAGTTTTCATAAAGGAATAATCAGAAGTTCTCACATCTGCAGTGACCCTTCTAGTTCTGCAGGACCCACACATCTTCTGAACCCTCTTTAAAGTTTAATCAAAGGTTAAAGGTGTACAGCTTCAAAACCCTGTGTTAAAGCGAAGGCTTTGTGAAATGGAGTTCTACATAAAACATTTAAAGGTTTCACGAAAACTTCTAAATTCAAGGCTTTTATCTATAAGGGTTTCTCAAATGATAATTTTATGTACAGTCGACCCCCACAGAGCCGCGGTTCAGAGTTCGTGGCCTCAGTCATTCGTTGAATGTTCCGTAGAACCTAACTAATAATTGTTTTGCTAAAAAAAAAAAAAAACACAGTTTTGCGGCAACAATTTTTTTATGCCTTTTTTTGTGCCAATACATAATTTTTATCTATTAAGAACAATATAATTGACTCATTTTGTAACATAAAGATTAAAGTAAATTCAGCTAAATTTCCATATAAAATAGAATACTGTATACATTTTTAGAGAGAACACAAAGCAGCTGAAGAGGAAAATCTGGCTTGGGATGGTGAAAAATTACTGTATTTACCCTAAAGTACTGATACCAAAGAAAACGCACTTGCATGAATTACGGTACATACTGTATAGAAGTAACATCTGAATTTTACATTCTAGCACTGCATGAGACCCAATAGTACAGTACTGTACAGTATATGGGTTTTATATATATATATATATATATATATATATATATATATATATATATATACTAGGTGACACAAAAAATAAC
>JAQMYJ010000019.1:2569292-2587414 GCA_030014305.1 Clarias laeviceps | reverse complement strand
CGTCCTGTTTAATCCAGGTTTCTGTTAAACATAATATATCAAACTCCTGGTCTGTGATAGTTTCATTAACAATAACTACACCAGCAGAACCATACAATAACAATAACCTGAAGCAATCACAGGTAAAGACTCACATAAACTGGACGAAATAGATCAGGTGATTGTTTCCCCTTATGTTTAGCGTCCAATTTTTTTAGCGTCCAACCTTGCCCATGATAACCTCCTGTTCTTGGCTGGTTGCAGTGGAACCCAATGTCGTCGTCGTCTTTTGTAGCCCATATGAAATTCTACCATAGTAAACAGTTTTGTACAATATACGTACTATGGTATGATACTATGGAGCATGTACAAGAATACTGTCAAAAATAGGTTATACATGTTTACATACAATAATGGTCATATTTATATAGTGCCATTTTACCTGTCCAAAGTTTAATTCCAAATACTTTAGAGAATACCATGGTTCCACAATGGTTACATCAGGCATCTAATATGGGTTGCCTGTACTATACCATACCAGTACTATACCTAGTACTAACATATCTAATATGATACTGTATGTACAAACATACAAGATTAGATAACTGCTGTAGCCCCCATGGAACCCAATATGTACCAACAATAAATATAGATTGTAGAACACACCATGGTACTACCATAGTATCCAATGAATTGCCACAGAAACCACCCTGGTATTCTATAAATTCCTATAGTGTCTACCATGCTAATGTATAAAGTACCATGTTAATATTATAGTATATTATAGCTTGTACTATAGTTGATCATAGTACACTATAGTACCTACCATAGTATAGTATTAACCTAAAAAGGTGACGTGTTGCGCTTTCTGAGATGCTTTTCTGCTTTCCTTGGTTGTAAAGAGAGATTATTATCATTATACTTCGTAAACCAATAACCTTAGGCCAAAATATTAAAAACAACCCATCCATAACACTTAGTATTGAATCAATTTAAAGTTCTGCCAACGCATATGCGAATTGAGGTAAAAAAACAACAACAAAAAAAACACCGCCACTTTTTTATTTTTTATTTTGTGAGCACAAAAATAAGATTTACCCCAATAATGTAATAAAAATTTATAATTTTTATCCATAAATTGTCCCTGAACAAAATTAACCGTTCAATTTATTCAAATAATTTGCTTTGTTTTGTGTGAAAATCTCGAATTTGTTTTTGTCGTATATACTGAACCACTGAATCCTTTTATTTTTCAGTGTACAATCCTGCATGTAACTTTTCCATTAACTTTACTCACATAAACACACATGAAATTATAATTTATTTTTAATTGAATGCAATAATACTGTATGAAAACACACCCATGTTTGCAGTACTGCAATTTAACATCTAAACAGTCACATTCTCGACAAAATCCATTTGTAGATGGCAGGCATCATGTCCTGTAACTTAAAGTGACATTCATGTCTGACTGGGCAGCTTAAATGGCGTGATTATAAAATGCAAAATGAAAGTAAACAAAATCATAATTTTTAATCATAACTTAAGCTTGATGCTTAAGAGAGCTGGACTATTTCATTACGCTCTTATTATAATGACTTTAAAAAGGCGTCTCTGACTGGCGCTTCATCCTGGGTCCAGTTCCTATCCTGGGAACACTTAGTGTGAGACCGGTATACACAGGGCACCAAGCACACTCGTTCACTCCTAGGGGAAAGTGATCAGAGCTGGTCTATGTACTGGTAATGTTCATGAGATGTGAAAGGTGAACGCCACTGCACTGTCCGTAAACATTACCTTCAGATTGAAATTTAATTCCTGATCATTAATATTAAACTTTATCCTTAAATGAGACTTATGCATTAACATACTGTATGTAAAATGTGTAGCTTCATCTAAATCGGATTAAAACGTATTTTATAAGTACTAAAAATTCTCGTTAACTCGGGTTTTATGCTAGAACTAACAGTACTTTGCCCTCTACACCTCGCATTCAACTTCTGAATCATGTTTCGAATTCATTGTTGTGCAGCTCATTTGTCTTTGATTGTTGTTTGTTTGCAGTTTTAACGATTTTGCTTAGTATCATAGTTGAGTTCAAGAAAAGTGTTTTCTCAGTGTTTTATGTTTGTTTGTGTCTCAATGAATAAAGTTCTACCCTTGCAACCAGTTCGCCTTGTTAATCCGATAGCAAGCAACAATAAAACCAGCGGTTAGAATTTCAGCTGATTTATTTATTTATTTTTGTTGTAAAAATGTAAATGTATATGATTCCAAAAATTATTTATACTAGAACATTTCTCAGTTGGGTGATTTTATTTTATTATTATTTTTTCCATATGTGTAATTTACAGGGTGGATGAGCCAATACAGCCCCTCAAATACTATATCATAATGATTCATTAAAATTACTGTTATAAAACATATTATTCAACAGTTCTGATCGAACAATCTGATTGGTTGAGAGGGTTGTGATAATAGACGGTAACAGCACTGGGACATTTGATTGTGTGTATCACTAGGCGTCCCAGGTGTTCTAATTATCGATAATTCCAGTAACTTTAGGTCGCAACAGGGGTGAAGGTAAGCCAGTACAGTCCGCAGTATTGAGGAGAGAGCAGCTGCTTGCCAAAACCCACATTCAAAACCAGTCAAAAGCACTTTCAGCAAGAAAACACATTTGATAACATTATCTTAAATTGCTTCTAAGATGCTCCGAACTGCCTCTAAACTGTCAGTGTTTATATTCATGACTACAAAGCTACAGTAACTAGCTTCTAACACAAGGCTGATCCTGAAATCATTCTATTCACCCCTATTCAAGGGCATTACTTGATGAAGACAGTGGATTGTACACCCAACATTTTCTTTAATGCTATTTTGGATTCAACCACAGAAACCAAAAGTTAACAGAGCTAAGTTAAGCGGAATAAGTGAAAATATAAAGAACATTGAACTGTCCACCATCTCCATGGTTTATTCATCTTACTTTTTGGCTACATAGTACTGGTAAAAATGTAAAACTACTTTCATTCCTGTTAATTACACTAACTGTCAGTCGTCAGATCCACCTGTCATGGTTAGTTAGTTGTGTAAGGAAATTTGTTGGCGGAGTAAAATAACTGGTTAAATAAAAAAATAAAAAATCATAATCTGTTAAAAAATAAATGGTGTTTTACAGAACTGTTGTATAAAAGCAATATCACACTCAAGGTTGTGCTGCATTGCCCAGGCTCCGCCCTCATGCCTATTAATGCATCACAGCTATGCTATATCCAGAAACACAGCACTCCCGATCATGTGATATTGCTTCAATCAAATGGTTGGCTTTCTTCATCCGATGTAACATCCCCCTCCCCATTGGGAGACGTGGTTGCGTCCCACCCTTGGGATGGATGCAGCATATGCAGGTGCATATACAATGAAAACAGGAAGAGTATAAAACCACTAATTTTAACCTGCTGGTAGGACAATATAGAAAAAAAGAGGGGAAAAATCTTCCTCACATGGTGATATGCTATTTACTAATACGGGAATGATGAAACTGAGTTGAACGTATGTTCTTCAACTGAATTTGTTGGAATATGCAGTGCATGTCTCTTTCACTTAAAATTGATGTGAAACAGTCTGTTTAATGTGGGAATAAAAGGGCTGAGGGCAAGGGAAGGCGGAGTGTGTCCTTCGACACCCACTACATGGATGGAAAACTTGACCCCAAATTGTTGAATCCAAATGTTGTTAGATCTTGACCCCCTTGTTCCACCCACCAAGACAAATCTTTCCTCTCTTGTCTTCCAGCTATCGGTGGTTGATGCATGATCAGGATTTGAACTCATTATCCGTTGAGAAAGGAGAGGAAATCTAATTTGTTCAAATTTGTTCCTCACCACTGCATTGTTAATTACACTCGTTAAAATAAGGACCATTTTCAGCTGTTACAATACGAACTAACGAACAAAATATATAGTCCGCCATAGTTTATTGGCGTTTACTTAGGACAATCGATCACCATCCCTGATCCGAAGTAGCATGGTATTTTCGTGTTACCATTTTGCAGTTATTAAAACACCCTTTAATTAAATAGTAAAGATTACCTCATTTGTCAGCAGGAAAACTACAAAGAAATAATACAGAAATATGCATGTTCTAAACTAAAGTGTTACTGACAGGGCAGTGGGTCATAAATCTCAGAAACACTAGTAATTAAGTAATTAAGTTGAAAGGCTGCTGCATTAGAATGAGTTCATCCGACCACGTTCTCTGAGCTCATAATCAGTGACAGTAATGAGTATGTTTTATTTTTCCCGTAATGCAAATGAAAGTGTTTTTTTTTTTTTTTTTTTTTTGTCTGTTTTGTTGACACACAAAATACTTTGTAAAGCAATTTTCTATTTACTTTTTAAATTACCTTTAAAACCTTGATGGATTATATTAATTTTCCATTACTGAAAAATAATTACATAGCTTTATTCACGAAACTCTAATTACCCCAGCAACATGGCACTAAGCATAAGTGATGGAACTGGATGAATGCTTTTGTTTAGCTCATTATTCATTATTTATTTATGCATTATTGAAGAGCTGAAATTAATATCAAATGCAAGGCTTAAACATGTATCTAAATGAGAAATGGAAGGCACGTAAGATCACTGAAGTAAATAACAGAGTGTGTTACAGCCTGGAGTGGTGAATTACGGCGCTGCTTTACAAGCTCGGCAAAGAAGATAAATGCACTGGAAAAGTGTGAGAGCAGTTTGGATAAGATAAAACGAGATGGGATTAAGTAAGCTATGTGACAAAGAGAAGAGAAAAAAAGTGAAGACTAAACTGACAAGAGTGAAAATTAAGCAAATAGAGGTAACATGATGGAGTGACAATCAAATGGTAAGATTTAATCAGGATGAGTGCAAAAATGAAACACATTAGAGCAACGAAAATGGTAAGAAATTGAACCAGAATAGTGAAAATAAAATTTGAAAGTGCAAAAAACGAAAAAAGCAAAATGAAACAAGGAATAATAATAATAATAATAATAATAATAATAAAACCTGACATGAGCAAAATAAAATGTATATATATATAATTATTGTTCACATGTACCTTACAGCACAGTGAAATGATTTTTTCCATATATTCCAGTTAGGGTCAGAGAGTACTGTATACAGCACCGCTGGATCAGACAGGGTTAAGAGTCTTGCTTAAGGGCTTAACAGTGGAAGCCTGGCGGTGCTGGGGTTCAAACCCTCAACCTTTCCAATCAGTAATCCAGTAACCCACAGCCTTAACCAATTGAGCTACCACTGCTCTATAAGATTGAACAGAGAACATTAAAAGATTAAAGAACGAAATAAAAGCAAGAAAGTGTAATAGATTAAACAGAGAATAATAAAAGATGAAATAAAGAACAGTAAAAGATGAAACAGGGAAAAGTAAACGATGGAACAGAGAAGAATAAAAGATTAAACAGAGAACAGTAAAAGATGAATCATGGAAGAGTAAAAATTAAACAGAAAAAGATTAAACAGAGAACAGTAAAAAAATTATAATTAAACACTACAGTAAAAGATGAATTAGAGAAGAATAAAAGATTAAACAGAGAACAGTAAAAGATTGCAATGGACTGGCACCCCGTCCAGGGTGTAGCCCACCTCGTGCCCAAAGCCTCCTGCGATAGGCTACAGGCACCCCACGACCCTGTATACAGGAGTGAGTAATTGAGGGAGTTAAAAGATGAAACGGGGAACAGTAAGAATAAAACACTAAAATAAACCATATGAGTAAAAATGAGAAAAGGAAAAATGTAACACTAACATGAAATAATATTAAAAAGACGAGGGTGAAAATTTAATTAGAAGAGAAAATATTAATAAACAAAAAAAATTTGAGTAGCGAGATTAAATAAAAAACAATTCCAAAACTAACCAAAAGAACAAACTCATAAGGATGAAACTAAACACGGATAATAATGAAGATGGAAAGCAGCAAATATTAAACAGAAGATTTATGGAAAACAGAGAAAAAAATTAAATACAGACAAGCGATAAAATTACACCGAGTTTTGAGATGATGCCAAACAGGGTTGCCAGGACTGTACCGAATTATAATACCCCTTACAATATGTACATCTCACCTGACATCAGGTTATTTGTAACCTCCGTTCTAATTATCCCTCACAACATGCTAGATCATATTTCTTCTGCAGAATGGACAAGCAATATATTTATATACAGTACAGTATGTTTGTTAGCTCTGTGAGGTGGCTGTAAGTGTAGTGATGGGATTGGACGTTCCAATTATTATTCATGCATCATTAAACAGCTGAAATATACAGCATCAGGTTGTATATTGGCTTACAGAGGCGTGCCAGCTACTTTCCTTATATCACAAGATGCTGATTCATAGAGACTCATTGCATTTATGCTTTTTTCTTATTTTTTTCTCCATATCATGTCAAGATTGCTTTTTCTCGCCTCTCATCAGCCTCATTTTTGCTCTTCGCTGTTTGCTTAGCGCTCGTACGTTGCAGCGAACTGTATGTCTCACCTGAAATCTGAGATCATGTTGACTGACGTACTGCTCGAGCTCATTACACACCTACAGTATGTGAACTGATTGAATGCTTCAGGTCCAAATCACAAATTTGATAACGAATGGCCGCTTTCAATGATGATCGTTCATCAAATCGGCATAAGGGTTATTCATGAAGATGAAATCAGAGCATGTCTGTACAGACACGAATTGTTCTTAATCACGTTTGATTAGTCGCGTTAACGTGTGTGATTTCATGTTCCTGAAGACGGGGGGTGAGAGATGTGCGATGATTCAAGTGCTCTCGATCGTCTTCCGCTACGACTAATGTGCTTTTACTATCATTTCAAAATGTGTACATAATAATGTACGTTTGTATTAACTGACAAAATTTGCTGGTTAAACTGTGAACGACTGTGAGATTTCACATCATGAGTTCACTCTGGTATTAAGGGGTGTTTCTGAAACGAAGCAAAAAGAGGGAAAAAAATCCTCCTTGAATAAGTAATCTATAAAACATTTAGCGGTGTGCTGTTAAAGAAAAACAATCAATGTTGGAGTAGATTGGATGCAGCAAAGTTATTTGCTGAACACTTTCCTATAACAGCACATCCTGCAGTGTTTTCTTCCTCTATTCGATGCTAGTCATTTGTTTTTAATCCATTTAGAATTACATTTAATGACATTATCTCATATGTCTGTAGTTACACAGAACTCTTACAGAAAAAAACGATGTCCTGAAGATGTCTGACAAAACATTTTCCATTTTACTAAACATCACCGTGTCAATAAATTCAGCATCCCTCCAAGCTGTATTGTTATGAACACCATCAAGCCTTCAACAGTGCTGCGATACAACACTGCTAAATCAATTATAACAACGAGCCAGAAGTGGGTTACAGTGATTTAGGGATGTGATTTAAAAAGTGCCACCATGTGCTCCAACTGGGCTTAAAAAGGCCGTTTGTGGTCTTGTTTTGATCATGTAGAAACCCTACTGGTTAACTCTCCTGCTTGCTCGATTCTGGTCAATATTAAATTTCCTCTCTGAATGAAAACAAGCAAGACCCCTTGTAGCAAAATCAACAGCCTTAAACAATAGTTAACTCGGCTGCTGATGTTTCTCAACTGAACGTCTTTCCTTGGCTTTTACGGGGAAGTACAAGAACGAATACAGTAAATTAAGTGTTCATAAATTCTGATCAGGCAATCGTTGAATCTGTTCCGGAGGCGAGCTCTTGAGGCAAAGTTTCGTATTGCGAAACACGTTTTCCCATAGGAACTAATGCAGAATGCAGATAATTCGTTCCAGCCACCCAAAAATTCTACCAATATTACCAATTTCCAACACTCTCATCATATTTCACATATAAAAACATTTAGACAAGATATGTAAATGAAGTAAAATTAAACATTAAACCTCACTTAGCCTTAATTTATGATTCCTTTTGGCACCGGCTGCTTAAAACCAAACTGAAAGTGGCTCCCTTTTCTCCTTGCTGCCATGCTTGGTGACATTATTGGGACCCATGGTGCTATGTCTTCACTAAATCTTGCACAAAATGCTAAAAAAACACAAATAATATGTAAACCCCAATTAGATTTACAAACAAGATGCAAACTTTTTCAATTCAATTTTATTTACATATATAGCGCTTTTAACAATAGTCATTGTCTCAAAGCAGCTTCACAAAATGAAAAGAAAATTTATGGAAGTGTGTATGAGTGAAAAAAAATGTGTTTGTGAGATTGTTCCTGATGAGCAAGTTGAGGGCGACGGTGGCAATAAAAAAAAAACTCCCTGAGATGGCTTGAGAGGAACCAGACTCAACAGGGAACCCATCCTCATTTGGGTGATAATGGATAACAGAAATTATATAACGATATCATATGTGTTAGGCTGCTGGAAGTTCAGTTAAACAGAATGTCCAAATTATCATGGAGTACAGTTCAGCACAGGGATGAGTTAGCAGGTGCAGAGGACAGAGGGGGGTCTGGAGCACTAGAAGCTCAGGAGAAGCATGTGTAGATCTAAACCATCATGAAGCAGAATCCAGCTGGAGGTGGTCCTTCTCTGGATGCCTCAAGATCTTCTCAGGGTTGGCCTCTGCCTACTGGAGCTGGCACAATCTATAGTTGCCTTGGGATGGGAAATTTATTTGCACGCAATATACAAGAACATTCAGGACGATGATCTTCCCTGCAGGTCTCACTTCTTGCCAGCAGCACCAACGGAAGCTTTCTTGGTGCCTCGTACTTTCTTCATTCTTCATACTTTCTTTCCTTGCGCTGTTTTCTGGAGGTCTTTTTCTTCTCATAGAGACCATGTCTGGTCAGTCTGTATTTGGGCTCATTCTTCTTGGCGTAGTCCAGCGAATCGTAGACCATGGCGAAACCTGTTGTCTTGCCAACACCGAATTGACTATTGAAACCGGAGACAAACACCACATCAGGTGTGGTCTTGTACATTTTGGCAAGCTTCTCCCTGATTTCAGTTTTGGGGACTGTTGCTTTTCCATGGTGCAGGACATCGAGAACCAAGTGGTTCATCATGAACTTCTGAGTCCTAAATGTGACACTCAGTCGTTCATCTTGGCGTCGACTAGCTCAGGGATGAGAAAAAGATAAACTTCTTTCTTGTTATGTAGATACATGTCACTACTCATCCAATTAGCTTCTTCTTCAGTCTGAGGGAAGTAGTTAAGTTCCACATATTTGAGGCCTCCAAAGTCAAAGGATCCTCTCCTGTATAAAAGTGGAAAATCCTTCTCTCAACAGAGGTGGAGGACTTGTGCACAACCTGTCTCCTATTTTTCATGCTGTACATTCATCCATCCCAAGAAAGATCGAGATCTCTTCATACATCCACTAGGAAAGCCAGACTTAAGGACTCTTTCTGGCTGTTACACCTTAATGACTCTCCTAATCTGTCTCTACTGCTGTTTCTTCCTAACGTCTCTCTTCTCCTTAACTGTCTAATGACACTCCCTCCTACTCTCACCTTCTCTATTGTTCATGTAACGAGCCTTTTCAGACAGGGGAGGATCCTTTGACCTTGGAGAACTCGAATACGAGGAATTTACCAACCTCCCTTAGACTGAAGAAGCTGCTTGGATGAATAGTGAAACGCTTCTACCTGACAAGAAAGAAGTCCAGTTGACCTGACTCAACTTTTACCTCTGACTGTTACAAAATGCTGACACTGAATACACTTTCCTTAAACATACTATAAATATCTCCTTACAGGAAACATCACCGTATCAGCAGTTACATATTACATACTGTATGTTAATATTTGGTTGTAGGGTTTAATCAGTTTATATGTAGCTATTGCTATAAAAATAAGATATTGAAATAAGCACATTAACCTCCTGAGACCTGAATGTTGTTTTGTTGTACTTTCTTCCTTAATTTCTTTTCACTGTTTTTGTTCAGCAGCACGGTGGTGTAGTGGTTAGCACTGTTGCCTTGCACCTCTATGGGTCCAGGCTTCGATTCCCGGCCAAGGTTCGATTCTCGTCTCTGTGTGCATGGAGTTTGCATGTTCTCCCCGTGCTAGGTGGGTTTCCTCCGGGTACTCCGGTTTCCTCCCACAATCCAAAGACATGCAGATTAGGCTAATTGGTGCTCCCAACTTGCCTGTAGTGTGTGAATGAGTGTGTGTTTGTATGTGTGTGTGCCCTGCGATGGATTGGGACCCCGTCCAGGATGAACCCCACCTTGTGCCCTAAGTCTCCTGGGATAGGTTCCAGACCCCTGCGACCCTGTATACAGGATAAAGCGGTATAGACAATGTGTGAGAGTGTTTCTGTTTATTGCCAGCATGGTGGCTTAGTGGTTAATACTGTGACCTCACAACTCCAGAGTTGAGGGTTCAAGCCCCACTTCGGGTCTATGATTGAAATTTGCATGTTCTCCTTGTGCTTACCGGGTTTCATCCCAAAGACCTTCAGATTAGGGAAATTGATGTTTCCAAATTGCATGTAATGCGTCAGGGTGTGTATCCTTTTTACTTCTATTTGAGTAGATTTGTGAAGAAGAAACACTACTCTTACTCCGCTAGATTCGGCTCCACTCAACTCGTTTAGTCTACATTTAAATATTCTTTATTTTTGCCAGAGAAATGCAGCCGGTTGGTCTACCACATGACTGTGTTCCACCAATCAGACGTAGCAACAATAATCACATGACTCCATTTGACCAATCTGCCACAATAACAATAACCACATGTAGTCACATGACCACACACAAACTGGCTGCATAGCAGGGGGAAACAAAAATCTTCAGCCGTGGTAGACAGCGAATGAAAGCATAAAAATTCAAAAGAACAGCTTCATGATGCGGTGTCTCCTCTGTCTGATTAAAGCATATAAAAACTCTACGTCTAACCGGAGTAAACATGTTGTGGTTAGTTTAGCTGTTTTATTTAATGTTGCAATGTTAGCATATAAAATTAGCAAATAAGCTAGAGGCTAAAAAATATAGGTTTCTTAAATTTGTTCTGCTGGACACAGTTTATGGTACAGTGAGACCTCTGGTACATGTTCTAATGTTATTTTCTATCTGCTGAGCCATCTGGAGGGCAACTGAATATACAGTATATCTTACACTGGAAATAGTTTACACTGTTCAAACATGCACATGTTGCCTACAGTAGGTATTTATTTCAAAAGCTTTATGTAGCGAAAAAGTGAGATTAGGAAATTTGTATTTCTTGTCCCATAATTTTGATATTATGGGACAAGAAATATTTAACTAAATATAAGATATTTAGTTGTATTCATTTTTTTATTTTATTTATTTCATTTGGAAATGTCAGAATTTGTACATTATTTTATCATTTTCACCAAATCCTTTTTTTTACTCTTACTGGAGTAATATTTTGGATGACTACTTTTTACTTCTACTTGAGTAATATTATTTTGAAGTTCAGCTACTCTTACTTCAGTACAATTTTTGGCTACTCTGCCCACCTCTGTTTACCACCCTATCCAGGGTGTACCGCGCCTCATGCCTCGAGTCCCCAGGGTTAGTCTCCAGGCTTCCCGTGACCCTGTACAGGAAAAGCCGTATAGAGAGAACGAATGAGTGAGTGAATGTTTCTGTTCATCACCTGTACTTGATCAATGTGCTCAAACAGGAGGAAGTTTTGCCAAAGAGTAATACCCAACAGTCCTGATATGAAACTTTTACAAGAATACGCACACAATGTCGTTGGGAGAAAATGAGATGTCCTCTATACGAGGACAGCGAGGTCTCATGAGGCTACTATAACCCTGTGATTTGTAGCCTCACTACTGTCAGAGCTGCTGTTATAGAAAACGGATTAGCACCATCCGACCAATCACAATCGGGTATTCAACAGCGCTGTTGAATAATAATTTTTAAATGCAGTTGTTGGGAGATGTTTATACTGTAAACATTTTAAAAGCAGCATATAATAGCAAGTGAGAGGAGAAAAATCAATAGGAAAAAAAACACTGACTAGGCAATGACTGCGGGCGAAAAAGTGCAGACACATACTGTACACCTCCACACACAACCACACACACTCTCTATTACACTCAGTTTTGCTTTTCTCTACATTATCATTTCATATCCAGTCCTTTTTATCACTGTGTGTGATTTTTTTTTTAAAGGCTCCATGTTGTATAAAATCACTTTTTTTTAATCATTACACAAAATGTACAGTTCACTTCAATTTAGTTTTATTTGTATAGTATTTTTAACAACGGACATTGTCACGAAATGTGATAAAATGTAAGGAAAAACAATGAAGCGTGTATTTCCACATGTAAGTTCTAAAAAATGCATGTCTTCCTCAAGGTATCCAGTATATTCATTCATCTTCTATAGTGCTTTATCCTGTATACAGGGTCACAGGGGGCCTGGAGACTTGCCTGGAGGGCACAAATCGGGGACTGGGTGCCAATCCATCGCACACACACACACACACACACACACACACACACACACACACACACACACTACAGGCAACTTTGGAACCCTAATTAACCTAATCTCCATGTCTTTAGACTGTGGGAGGAAACCAGAGTACCCTGAGGAAACCCACCAAGCATGGGCAGAAGATGCAAACTCCATGCATACAGACCCCGAGGTGGGAATCAAACCCTGGACCCTAGAGGTGCAAGGCCACAGTGCTAACCACTAAATACTCATATGCTTACTGTATATATACTTCTTCCCAGTTTACAAAAGTATTAGCACCCTCTTCCATGAATGTGAGTAACAATAATAGAAAAGAATACCACATCCAGTGGGTGCTAGTTTTAGTTTAAATGTAATTTCAACCTCATTTCAGCAAGAATGTTACTAAAGAGGATAAGATCTTAAAGCTTCTTTCTGTAAGGATCTCCTATTTCAGGTGTAATAAATCATTCTGAATATGACCAGAGCACTAGATGACAAAAAGAATTATGGGAATCATGTGTCAGGGAATCATGTGTCAGGGAAGATGCATCAGTCACCCTGGCCAATGTAATTCAAACATAAGTTGCAAAACAATCATTTTATACTGATATGTAAACTCGTGAATCCATTTTGGCGATCCATATGGGATAGTGATGCACTGTAAAAAAACAAACAACAAAAAAAGCCGCCTCGGCGTAAAAAAGTTTTAGTAACAAGTTGCACAGCTTTTTTAAGTTTACTCAAATTTTAGAGAAATTTGCTGGGGAAACAAAATATTTCACATTGCTGTTTAGTTGACACAACGTGTACCCAGTTCAAAAATCTTAACTCGACTCAACTTCTCCTTCAGCTCAGGTAGTATTGGTTATGGACTCAATTAATTATATTTCTCTATAGGCTTGACAAAGTTAAAACAGTGATCTGCATAAAACAGGAGAATACAGGTTATATTCGGTTTTAAAGTTCTATACAATACGGGGATAACACCAGATGCTTCTCAGTATCTTACTGATTCTTTTATATTACAATATTATAACCATTTTTTAAACCTAGCAATGATTTGACTTTTTTAAAATCACAGGGTAGCATTTCAGTTGAAGGCTCAAGTTGATGTTTTTAGTTTATTCAGTCTGTCTTCAAAGTTTTCAAGATCACAATGTTACCTGTTGTCTTAACAAATACCACTGGGCCAACAATATTAATAAATTCAACATTAATCTAGTTGAAGTTTTTATAGTGTGGTCTCTGTCTCTTGTGATGATGGATTTATGATTCTGGTGACTCTAAGTCAATGGAGGTCGTGTGTATGATGGCACGAATGAGTTCCATCCTGTTAAAAGAACTTGCTGCTAGATGACTGAATCTAACAACGCAGGCTACTTTATGTTCCTACTGTAGGTTTGTGTATGTGGAACTTCTGTTACTTTGTACAATTAAAAGTCCTGGGTTGACTCGAACACTGCTCCTACAAATTATGCAGAGGAACATAATTGGCAGAACTGTTGTTATTCATGAGTCTTTCATGAATATTCCCCCATTAAGAATCACAGCGAGAAATCTCTGGTTTTTCAATTAACACCACATTGTATATTTGTGAATGCACAATTGCTGCAGATGCAACATGAGATAAATATGTCCCGTTTCTCTACATTCAGATTTAAGGACGACAGGCCTAATTAAGACCAAATGCAAATGAGTAGCATTGTAAAGCCCTAACACATGACCAGCCCAGGATTCCATGCTCTGTCATTCAGATGCCTGATCCTGAAACTCTCCATCACTCTCCTTTCTCAGATGCCTCAAATTGTCTTGTTTGTCAGAGGCCTTTAAACCCCCGCCTGGAATTAAAGACGAAATATTTTGTCAGTGCGCTGCTGTTTTCTGAGCACATCGGGTTCAGTAATAAAGACTTAATAATGAATTATTTAGCTGTTTAATTATTTGGATGCTCCTCTGATCATTTTGAATTTTGCAAATTCATATCCAGTGAGACCGAAGTGCTGAATACGTGCTTAGACTTCACTCTTCAACTTCAAACATTGTGTGTACAGTATGTTGGAAAAAAAAGGAGGAAATCTAGTAATTGTGAATTCGTATTCCTTTTTTAACAGAGAAATTCGCAAATGATACAGTAACACTTTCACTCTCTCACTCTCATGCATTCTCTATAGTGGTAGCTCAGCATTAGAAGTAGTGACGGGTCGTTCATGAACGATTCGTTCTTTTTGAACGAGTCTTAAATGTGACTCAGAAGAACGAATAGACTCAGAGAGTGATTTGTTCATTTTCTACTGGGCGCGCATGCGCAAAGCATCGCAAAACCTCCATTGGTTATGTACAGGAAACAGAAATGAGTAGTTACCTCTGAGTCTTCTGGTCCGAATCGTTCGTTCTTTTGTCACGTGACTCCCATAGACGCTATGCAGTGCATTCACAGGAAACAGAAGCGTCTATGGGAGTCACGTGACAAAAGAACGAACGATTCGGACCGGAAGATACGAGGGGTGAGCTGCTCATTCTGTTTATCATAATTTGTCTTCAGCTGCATTTGAATATTTTCAGTATTGAAACTGTAACATTTAATTTTTATTTCTGATCAAAAGAACTAAATGACTCAAAAAAAGATTTGTTCATTTTGATGAACGAGATTCAAAGAACCAAGTCACTAAAATGAACCAAACTTCCCATCACTAATACGCAATTTCGGTATACGAACGAGGAAAGCCAAGCAAACAGAAGGATATATGGTCAGTGACTCATTTGATGGATGATTATGGATTTATTTTAAGACATGAATAATTTTACATTAAATACAACTTGAACTGCACAAAATCCCAATTTGCTTCTGTTTTGAACACTATTCCACTATCACTTCTTTTAATGGTACAACATATTCTGACAACATAATCAGCTACTATAACATTTCTTTTACTCAATGTTAATAACGAAGATTTCCAAAAACAAAATCTTAGGAACACATTTTTACGTTATCACCTTACTAACATAATCTATCTGACTTTCTTGAACATGAATTCAATTAACCAGATTTTCTCTAAACAAGATATTGATCAAATTAGAACTAAGTATCTTAGGCTTCCGATGTCGTCCAAAACTAAAGAAATCCATTATAAAATTGTCAACAACGTCTATCCATCAAATGAGCTCCTGAGGAAAAGATTCAATGTGGATCACAATAATTGTGTTTTTTAGCGAGGATAATATAGAAACTGCCGAACACTTATTCATCTTTTGTGATTCTCTTCATCTTTCTGGGATGATATGCATGATTGGTGATTCCTTCCACCCTTCACCGAAATTATATCATATTTGACTTGTTGCTACCTGACAATAAAGTTTACTTCCTTCTAAATGCCATTCTATTACTTGGGGAATTCTTTATCCGCGAATGTAAGACCATATCTCTCTTTACTGTTTGCACAAGAGATCTACAAATTGAATATTCTCCCTTCACTAATGTTCTCCCAACACACACACAAACACATTTTTTTCTTTTCATTTGTATTAATTGTTTTCTGCTTTCTTCTTTGTTGGTCAAATGGTTTTTATTTTTATATTTTAGTAATTAATGAAATTATTATTATTTTTTATCATGCTGTATCGTATAGATGCTATAGTGTAATTAATTTGTGGACTCGTTCTGTACCTTGTTTTGTTTGAATTATTCTAATTATTGAATGTTACAATGTCAAATTTTTGTCTTATAATGTCAATAAAGGAAATTGTGTGTGTGTGTATTTTGTGCAAGATTTAGTGAAGTGTATGTGTGTGTATTTAGTGAAGTGTGTGTGTGTGTGTGTGTGTGTGTATTTTGTGCAAGATTTAGTGAAGACATAGCACCCTGGGTCCGATGAACGTTATCAAGGACGGTAGCAGGAGGAAAATGGAGCCACTTTCACATTTTGGAAATATTGGTAATATTTTTTGGGTGGCTGGAATGAATTATCATTAATTCTCATGGAAAGTATGAATACAAATTTTATACGGATTAAATTTGTATGCCAAGGTACCACTATACCGCTTATCCTTTAACTGCTTCACGATGGTTTGGATCTACACATGCTGCTCCTGAGCTCCCAGTGATCCGGACCCCACTCTGTCCTCTGCACCTGCTGACTCGTCCCTGTGCTGAACTGGACTCCATAATAACTTGGACTTTAACTTCTGTTGAACTTCCAGTAGCCTAACACACATGATGTCGTTATATAATTCCTGCTATCTGTTATCACCCAAATGAGGATGGGTTCCCTGTCTCAAGGTTTCTTCCTATTGCCATCTCAGGGAGTTTTTCCTTGCCACTGTCGCCCTCGGCTTGTTTATTAGGGACAATCTCATTATCATCTAAATTTTTTCTCACTCCTTCACGCTTCCATAAATTTTCTTTCATTTTGTGAAGCTGCTTTGAGAAAATGACCATTGTTAAAAGTGCTATATAAATAAAATTGAATTGAATTGAATTGAATTGAATTGAATTGAATTGAATAACTGGAGGAAACCGGATTATCCGGAGAACACTTAGCTAAGAGCTAGAAATGGCCATTTTGAGGTCATGAATAGGTAGTGAAGGTGACAAGTTAAAAGCACAACCATTTGCCTCATTTAAAAGCAGGAAAATTCCTGGAAAAATTAAAAATACTAATGTACATTCTTGTAGTTTTAAAAAACTAATTACATCTCAACAGGGATAAACAGCATTGTTCAGTTGTTGCTAGTTGCTCGACTTCATTGCTGACAGATCTCCATTTTCTTCACCTCTTGTGAGGCGCAAGTCCTCCATCGAACTGCGAAGGAGAACGAATTTCCATTTCTATTCAAATCGCAAACCGTGAAATGAAGCCCTTTACCGTCACTGAGTATCGTCATCTGCCCATTGTGATTCATTCATCGTTGCTGGAATACATTTTCATCTACTCCTTTTTTTTTGTTTTTCATTTTACATGGGATATTTTACATGGGCTATTTTGTAGGTGAGAAATGAGAGCCGTGAATGCCAGCAGCGTTGATATTTCTCATCATCGTGCCAAAGTGTGGCTGAACATCGGAGAGAGAGAGAAAAAAACACAGCAATATTGGACAGCTGAGGAAATGACTGATATGATGATCATAATGACCCGATGTAATTCAGCCGCTATTCTCTCTCTTCTTCTCTGTGTTTCAGGTTTCATTTACACCTGTGGTGGGATGTTATAATGGAAGAATGGGACCAATTCTAAAAGCCCTGGCTTGCTGTCATGTCGATGGATATCATCATAAAAATGCGGTGTCGCATCTCGGACCTAAATGTCACGGACACACAGGAAGTAAATAGGCACCTGTAGTTTCATGATGAATCCATCTTTAAACATGTCTAGTGAAGATTTAGAAGAAATTTCTGCTTTTAAAAGAGACTGGATTTTAGATCAGTCTGAGGGTGGACTGTCTGAGAAACAAACAGCTAGGAATCTTGGAATGCCCCATTTCTAATGTTAAACGTACTGTATTGTAGATCAATTTAAAGATAAGAAGAAAACATCAACACGACCTGGGCCTTCTGAAAGCGAGCTTCACGCTCCGCTTAGTCTATCCAGGAATCACACCCTCGACCTTGGAGGTACAGATGTCGCCTTTAAGACTGCGCGTGTTTTCCCGCGAGAGGCCGCAATTTAGCGCGCGGCGTGCCGCGACTT
>JAQMYJ010000019.1:2546611-2562479 GCA_030014305.1 Clarias laeviceps | reverse complement strand
GGAGAAAAGACGCAAAAGCCTACAAGTGGAAGCAGCAAAATGTGCGAAAATCACAGAAATGTTTGCCACCACCACACATTCAATTGCAGCTGCTGGTGTAGCATATTGTTTAAATAATCATGGTGGGCCGCTATGGCCAAAAATGCCAGGCAGTCCAGCCCTGATATTATGTATATAAATAAAATGATAAAAATATAGTAGTACATATTGTAAATATTTATAGGAGTTTTTCTTTTCCTGAAGTGTATATACATTTTTTTGGCTGACTGACTGTATGTGTATGTGCATGTGTGTATATATATATATATATATATAAAAAATGCAGCCATTTTTTAAGGAATTATATACTGTATATATGTATAGTATATAATTCCTTAAAAAATGGCTGCATTTTTCCCTCCCTGTTAATAAATAGATTACAGCAACTAGTGTGTGTTGGTTTGTCGCTCGTCTAATTGAGACACAAATAGACAAAATTCCCAGAGCTCCTTTTTAGTGTCTGATGGCTAAATAATTTATAAACGAATCACCAAACAACCAGCTTGGATGGACTATTCACTATTCACTACAGTTTGCATTCATGATATAAAAAAATACAGAGCTACAAAACACTAAAAAAATTTTCTCTGTCCTTAGTGCTTGAATGAAAATAGTAATGTGATTGAAGTGATTTATTAGATTGTGATGAATGATGAATGACAGATTTGTACATATCGGATTGTTTCCTGAGAATTACAGGATTAATCTTACTGGATTAAGTGAGTTTTATGTACATATGCTTAGCTTTGCATAAATGTTTGTCTATGACATCATTTTTGAGTTCTCCATTCTGTTTGGTCAGAAGGTTTCTATAGCAGCAGCTATGACTTTCTTGCTGTTAATCACTTGATTATGGTGATGCACTCATTGTAATATGTTTCAGTTTCTATGGTAACCAATAACAGGAATTTGTGTTGTGGATGTTCTACATAATTTGATTAAAAAATTTTTTTATTAAAAAGCATATTCATTTTTCATTATGTAAGTAAGCATTAACATTTATAGGATTTTCCAGTATCAGTGCAGGACAGAAAAAGAATGTTTGGTGTTTTAACAATCAAGCCATCACTCTTACCTAATAACCTGACTGAAATTGGCTTAAGCAAATTACTCTGAAACTAGAAGAATTATTTTTGCTTAAGTGTCAGAGTGTATATAAGGATCATTCCTCAAAAACTTCTTATCAAGTAAGAGATCACAGGAATCAGAAGGAAATTCTGAAGTGAAGTGAGAAATCTCATTTTGGTTTTCTCCATCTCCTGCCGGCGATGATAATGAGGTCCAGTAATTTCAATATGTCTCCGCACACCATATCTAATAATACTGAGCAGGAAATGGATTAGTGATGTCTCCTGATCTAAACAATGACTTTGGGCAAAGACGAGTAAACCTAATTGTCTCTACTGGAAAGTTTGGAGAGCTTGGTATAGCTCATCTATTGGCTGACCCAAGATTGGATCTTTAATATGAGGAAGAAGCAGCCTAATTAATTATAACCAGGTCTTTTCAGGGGTTTATCCAGGCAGAATTCTTGGACACAAAACACCTATTGACTAAGCAGTCAGAGGACATCATGTTAATTGGATAACAGACTTGATAACAAGGTCATATCTGTATTATACGTGTTGAATAATTAACTTTGTGTCTTGTGTTTTCAGCGTTGAAAAAACAAAGTGAGAATTCGGGAGTCTCATTAATCTCGTGAAAGCCGAGTCGGGAATTAATTATTTAAATGTTTGCGCATGTGAAATAGATTTTAAAAACGGATCATAAAAAAAAAAAAAAATGGTTTGCATTGACAGAAAGCGGTTATGACTAGAGATTAAGATCGGTTTATTACAGTGCACTGCCTGGTTAATGAACAGTATTTGAACATTAACGATGACAAATGATCAAAGCAAAGCCGACCATGAATTGAAAAGTAACACTATCAAAGCTACAGCAAATGCTGGCTAAGTGTATAAAAAATATCCGCAAATATTTACTGCTCGGAAAAATTAAAGGAACACTTTGTCCTGGGACAAACTGTTTCCTTAATAAATTTTTTTTGGAAAAATATTGAGACAAAAGTGAAAATCAAGGAAAAATATGATGGTCTTCGTCCTCCTTAGTTGGTAGTTGTCTCCGTGTTGGAGAAGTGTCCTGATGGCAGGTGGGAATTGGCTATGACTAAATTAGGGAGAAAATCAGGAAGAACGCCAAGAAATGAGATTTTAATGTTGTTGGTCTTTGCCACAGTGGACCAACCGATCCGCACACATGTTTTTGGTGCCCTTTCTTACACAACCCTCCCAATTTATCCTGGCTTGGGAGTAGCACTGGCTGGAGATTGGGTGGGAATTGAACCCAGGCCTTCTGCATGGCAGGTCAGCAACCTACCACTGAATTGCTCTCCCTTATTCTACAAAACCTGCTTGATCTGGCTCGGTATACAGTCAAAAAGACATCTGCAGTATTCTGGTGTCACTCATTCAGTCCATGCCTGTTTGATTGCTTTCTGACGATCTTGTACAGAAGACTTTGTTGACTGCTACTACCTTCTTCATCCAACTGGTTTTTATTGGGTTTAGGTCTGAAGTTGACCCAGACCATAGCTCCAGAAACTAAATCCCATTGTCACATAGCCAATTCTTTTCAGTTAATTAGCACAACTCTTCAGCCAGATAGGATAGGACTAATTAGTGACATCACCTGCTTTGTACACAGGAAGAACTACAGTATAATACATGGCACATGTTGTTTTAATACTTTTGCCCACCAATGTAGGTGAGTAAAAAGGTCAAACAGCTCTTATGCATTGTGATGTTCTTGACAATCAGTAAAAAAATCTAGTAAGTTTAATAACTACTCGTCCAGAATAATCTATAACCTAGCTAACCTAGCTATCTCTTCAAAAGTTCTTGTACATTATACAACATGGGATTTTCTGTATAACTGCTCCTCTAGATGCTGTTGAGTGATTGACTTTTTGAAATGAAGTAAGAGAAATGGTCCTGAAGGTACCAGTGCCATTTTCCTTCCCAAGATAGTGAGTTTTTGGATAATGATGGCTTTATGCTACACAGGAAGTAATTAACTGAGAAGTTTTGCAGCAAGCCACTAGTGCATAAACGTCTCAGATTAATTTACCTCTCCCGCTGCGTATTGAGGAACACAGTGTGACTGTCGTGTAATCCAAATCCTTCTATACCTCCTTCAACCAGAGTGAGGTTCATCCAGTGGAAGTCGGAGTATAGAGGACAAAATCAATCAATCAATCAATCAATCAATCCTCTTTCACTTATATTTGCATATAGGAAATTGATTATTTCATTTTGTTCGTTTTATTGCCTCCTATGGACTCAAGTTTAATTACCACCAAAGCCATCCATTTCCAGGAGCCTAGAGGTGCGAAATTGGTCCTGTGAGTGATTGTCTCTGGGTGCTTGTCAGTCAGCTATGGTTCAGTCACCTAAGTTCTTCAACATATACTTGGTGTATCATAGCTTTAACTGTCCAAACGTCATCCGGGTTCCTTTCGATTTCTTCAAGATTGACTGGAGCACTGCAGAATTAAAGAGAATGGCTGAGACTGGCAAGTACTGACATATAATGTATATTAAAAAGGACTTGAGATGAGAAGAATTTTACCTCTTGACATGTCTGGGTTTAGGTGGGCTGAGATGGTGGAGGAGGTATCATTCCTGCTTCAGAGCTTCAGAGTCTGTGGAAGGATCCTGTTCATTGTTCCTGCGTAGCTGAGTTTTGTGCTTAACAGTATCCACCCAACTTACAAAACATTTGGCACTGGCATCCCATTTAGGATGTGCCTCACGCCCAGAGTTCCTGGGACACACAACCCCCTGACCAAGATGAAGTGCTGCCTGAAGATGCATGAATGTCTGAGTTTATTTAATTTGTTAGACTTGAATTGAAGTTGAACATGTCCAGATAGTATAGTAGCATGTAAAATGAAACTGGTTGAAACCGGTCATTAACCTTTAAAGAGTAATTAATGACCATCTAAACCATAAAACACTATACGAAAACAATTTACTCCAGGAACCAACTGGTCAATGAATGGTTTCTGCATAAAATAAGGCCTATTACTCCCAGACAATGGCAAATTTCTTACCACCTGCCACCCGCCCCCCCCGACCTGACCACAGGACGCCTCCCCCATCTGTTCCATCATTCACACGTTGAATAATTCAGCCTCACCCATCCCGTTGCCTCACACATTTCTGGCTTAATGTTCTTTGGAATTTTATAAGCCTTGGAATATTAATCCCGAATGTTATTACTCACCGGAGGGCTCCGGATGTCAACACTCTCACGTCTCATTATCTGTCACTACCACAGATCTGGATGCCAAATGAAGAAGCGTCCCCATTAAGGGGATCTTTTAACCCCAGATTTAGAGATGATCGTTAAGAGGCACCAGGTGTGACGACAGGTGTGATCGAACTGTGAACTTCGCCATTGGTTTTCCAAAGGGCTTCAAAAGGCTCATTGAAAAAGCAGAAAAAGTTCAACTTTTTTTCTTCACTTCCTTTTCTTCACTTCCTTTTGCATTAATAATTTTTTTTAAATCAGCCAGCATGTTCGACTTGATTAATTCAGCACCACCTCCATTGCACTTTCCATCTCATCTGTTTGCATTTTGATATTTGATACTTTTTGTTGATTCCGAGCGCTGCCTGGACCATTTTTTTTTCATAACCTGAAATGCAGAGGCTTCGTCAGGATTTTCTCAGCGTTCCATCACTCTGCCTGAGTCTCTGCGAGTGTGTCTTTGTGGTGTGTTATATGTGTGTGAGAGCGAGAAGGATGGAGAAGGTGAAGCAGGCAGGCCATGCACAGGAGGGGGGGAAAAAGAAAACTCATTTTAGCTCTTGTCAGTCCTTCATCATGCGAACAAGCCAAACCATGTTTGACAGTCGCTGCGTTTGTGTTGATTAATGTGTCTATTGCCGTCCGCTACAAATCAGCCTTCCTCCGCCTGGGTGTGTCAAGAGTTACATACAGAAATGTGACCTTTTCACGTCAGTACAGGTCTGGCAGACCTGCTCCTTAAAAAGGGTAAAAGCTTTTTTTGAAATCTGCTGCACAATTAATAGCAGGGTGTCACTGCGGTGTCAAGCCTCCATAGGTCTACCTAGAGAGTATCCTCAACTTGAAGGGGCTTCATGTAATTGGAATGAAACTCCTAGAAATAAAAGGTTCCTGAAGGTTACTTTCAGAGGTGCCAATGTTTATGGTTTAGATGTAGCATTTACCCTTTTTGGACCTTTTCTATGGGAATATGGGATTTTTTTTTTTTTTTCAAGTAATGCACCAGGGAAAGCAAATGTGAATAAAATTCTAATGGTGGAAAAGACAGTTCACTGAGGACAAGGGACCGGGCAGTGGTGGACAAAGTATACGAATCCTGTACTTGAGTAAAAGAACATATATTACTTAAGTAGAAGTAAAAGTCCTCCAATTACATATCTATTTGGGGAAAAGTACCAAAAGTCTCAGCTTCAAATTTGTATCAAATATACTGAGCTTACTGTAATCTTCATGTCAGTAAGAAATCTCTCTCTCTCTCTTTCTCTCTCTCTCTCTCTCTCCAACCAGACTGTGAACGTGCTCTTTTCTTCACTGTCTGCGACCATTCTGGACCAATTTTCATTTCTGATTTCAAACACCTGCTTTTAGCGCAGACAACACAATTCAAACAATTATGCATAATAGTCAGCAGGTGGCAATATTACTGCTTCACATACTACACATGTCTGTGGTTATGTAACGCAACACCGTGCAGGAATGCAGTGAAGGTAAAAAGTACCAATGTTTGCTGTAGGATGTACAGGTAGTGAAGTAAAAGTTAAAAGCGATACTTTAATAAAACTCCATCCTTTCATCTATCTAGGAACCTTTGTAATCCAAATAGAAACTCTTCCAAAAAAAAACTCCAGTCAAATGGAGGCCAATGGTGATTACAATTTGTATTTATTACCACTTTTATCACTGTGATAGGACCTCCAGTCAAATTGGTAATGCCAGTTAGCATAATCTGCATGTCTTTGGACTGTGTTACCCAGTACCCAGAGGAAACCTACTGTACCAAGCAGGAGAACATGCAAACTCCATGCACACAGACCTTGAGGCAGGAATTGTACCTGGCCCCTGGAGGTGCAAGACGACAGTGCTAACCACTAAGACGACTGGCCGCCTTCTAACAAAACTACTTGTTTTTTTACTTAAGTACACAAAATAAAGTAATTTTACTTACCTGTCCACCTTGGCAAGAGACTCAACCATTATTTAGTTTGTTTGCACCAAATGTTTGACTAGATTTAGCCATGTCAGTTTGAACGTGTACAAAACAACACAGTGTTATTGTGATGTCTTTGTTATACACACATGAGCTGTATAGTTTGGAGAGGGTAGAGTTAACTTTAACTATCTATGTTTTTTTTTATTGGCTTTAAAAATGGGTGTGCATGATTCTTGCATTCCCCAATTACTGTTCATGAGTATAAACTTAAGCAGTTTTCATACTTACAGGTCTGCATTTAACATAATATTGGAGGGGTGGGGTTTCTAATGTCAGTCATTCTCTATACTGCTTATACTGCTCTAGGGGACTCATGGCACTAGGTTGGGTACACCTAACTGAAATATCAAAGAAACGGATAGGTCTTTAATTCTCACTTAATGATTGCCAGTGTCTCATCTGTATGTACATCTACAGTAGAGGAAATTCATTCCAGGTGCCAGAACAGAAAACAGTCTAGATGCATGTATTGGTGGGACCAATTGAGTAGTGCAGGAGGATCAGAGGGAACGTGATGCGGTGATCAAAGCTGAGAGATAATTGGGTGCTGAGCCATTTTTAGGCTTGTTTGCAAGCATCTGTGTTTTGAATTTGATGCAGGCAGCAGCAGGAAGCCAAGACAGGGAGTGGTGAAGGACACATACAAATATGGTAGGAGGAATCCCACCAAGCACAGGGAGAACAGGCAAACTTCATGTACACAGAGCTAATCCAGGAATCAAACCCTTGACCCTGGAGGTGCGAGGCCACCATGCTAACCACTATGCCACCCTGCCACCTAAGGTCTGAACTTTCCTCTTAAGTAAGTTTTAAAGTTAACCCCCCACCTTAATGTTTTTAATTAAGATTTTTTTTTGGTATTTGTTTTTTTGTAATTTGTCACAAAATGTCCTACAGGTAGCCCCTCATGTTTAAATTAAACTGACTTTTCATATCTGTTCACTATTATGATTTCCTTTCATAAGCCCCAATGCCATGCTGCCAATTTACTGCAGGTTCTAAAAAACAAACAAACAAACAAACAAAAAAACCCTGTAGATTCTGTATTTTTAAATTTGTTATGTTGTGTCGTGCTTTCCAGGTGAAGCCGTAACAGTAAACATGGACCGGATCTGTGGATGATGTTAAAAAGGGGAAGAAGTGCGGTTGTGCAGAAACCTCTCACCATATCCACGTCAACCAAGTTCCATCATCTTCAAAGACTGTAAAATTCATTAGACATGCGATAGAATAAACAGCTCTTCTCCTGGGAGAACCCTGCGCCGACCTCTTCAGTTTCTCACCCAAAACTTTTTTTTTTTTTTTTTTTTTTTTCGTGCCATTGATACAGAATGAAAACTAATGAACTGCAATGTTGGAATGCAAAGGCAGTGCAGCTCATGAATATGCATGATATAACACAAGAATTTGATTTCCTCGCCATTTCTCAAAGGTATTGTGAGCCTCATCGTTTTTTTTGTCTGTAACAACAACAAATTCATTAAAATATTCAGCACAGTTAGCAAATCAGGTATTTATTTTTATCTAATAACAGTACAGCTGAGATGCTTGTTCGTTTGAATTGATTTTGCTCAATAATTTGGTCCAAAATCATGAAAGTTAAGACTGTGTTCACTCTAGCAGGCAGCAAGATGATCCTTCATTATCTAAATTTTTAAAGTCCGTAGTAAACATTTTGGAATTTTTATCATCCCTTAAAACAGGAAATAAACAGAATTTTTTGAAAAATAAAAAAGTAAAGTAAAGTTAATCCTAATGATTGGTTCATGATTGTAATTAGGGCAAGTAATCAAAAATTATTAAAAACCAACATCCAGAACCTAACCGATGTACACTTGTCCATGTTAATTATCAGTATTATTATTTTTTTATTATGCTAACATACAAATTCTGTTAATATGTTCCCCTCTGTGTGTGTGTGTGTGTTCATGTACAGTCCCCTTAAAGACATACAACCATGTGTGCAGCCTCTTGACTCCTCCCCCTCCAGACCGCATCATGGAAGCAACATTAGAAAAAATATCCCAGTTTTAATACTCGAACATATTTACACTACACACTTTGTCAGTGAACTATGAGGACAAAAACCAAAACTGACATATATTCCCATTTTTACGACCATGGTAGGACATTCACACAATATGGGCAAATTGGGAACACTCTTTAGCCTAATCACCCACTAACCTATATATAGAGGCACAGTGGCTTAGTGGTTAGCACAGTGTCAGGGTTCGATTCCCACCTCAGGTCTGTTATTATTTATTTATTAATAATATTTATTATTCAATGTTTTTTGTTTATTTGATTCTGTAAATCTGCTTTGTGACAATGACCATTGTTAAAAATTCAACTGAATTGAATTGTGTTAAAAACTGTTCACTGTGCCGTGCATGCATTGAATTCTCTAGTACATGCAGTTCATGAACAGACAGTAGAGTTGCTTTTTTGAACTCATGAATTTATTCCAAAACATAGCTCAGTTTGCCATGAACATGAATCTAACAACCCAGTCAACAATAACCAACAACAACAGCAAAAAAACCATCACAAAATCTTTTACAAGATGTTTTTAATTTTGCCCATATGTCAGAAATAAATCGCTGGTGTGCTGATATGGGAAAAGGTGCGACGGCCAGCAAAACCTGGGAGACAAACACACAAGCTTTCTGTTTATTTTGAGCAAAAAAGCATATTAAGGCCTTTTAACGTACGTCATGTACATCAAAAGAACAAAAGATATTAGCATGTAAGTCGACCCGGTGACAGAAAAACAATTGGAAACACATTAGCATTTTCCAGTTAGACAAAAGGATTCTAGTGAGCCAAATGTGTGAATATTCATCTGGGCTTGGGCTGCAGGAAATTTAACCGTATAAGGAATGAGGAAGTGCAATGTGTGGATTGTTTTATTAACAATATCAGAAAATATTATACAATTGCAAAAATTTCCTTGAATTTCACATTAGGGGCAGTTGTTGCTCAGTGTATTAAGTTAGTTAAGTTACTGATCAGAAGGTCAGTGGTTCGAGCCCCAACTTCATTAAGTTGCCACTGTTGGGCCCTTGACCAAGGCCCTTAACCCTGTCTACTTCAGGGGTGCTGTACAATGACTGACCCATCCTGCTAAAGCTGGGATATTCAAAAAAATTAAAAATTCACTGTGCCATAACGTTTATATGACTGAACATAACTTAACTTAGTGCTGAAATCAAAACAAGACTACATTACCCATCAGCCCCAGCATGATGCCGTGACTTTGCTCAGCACACACCTGTTTGCTGTTTCACTTTATTTGCTAAGACTGTTGACATTTTTCTGTGTTGCTCCTCTGCGTAGCATTTGTCGTTTGTCATCATGCGTACCATCATAACTCATGTTTATGAATGTAAGTGCTGCATTTTGTTTACTTTATTGTTGAATTGATTGCACTTGCATCTGCAGGCAAACTGTAAATTCGTTTTTTACCAAAGGATTAATTTAAATGAGTAATTTTACGTTTTCTTGTTTGAAGAATTTCATTGCTTTTATCACCTCTGGTTTTAATTACCGTTGATTCAAACCCTTGAACAGCAATTATGCGGTTTTAACTTAATGTTCAAATAATCTTTCAGCTTTAGATGTCTTTGTCTGTCCCCATCCTGGTTCTCAAGGTTGATACAATGAACCAGCTCCATTTTTTTACTAACTTTTTTTTTGCCTGCTTAGGGACTCTGCTTGTAATTGCCTACTTGCTAGGTGGGAAAAAAAAAATTACATTTTCCAAGCTAAACCTGATTCATTTTGGGGCCTGAGATTTTGATCTGCAAGATCTAATATAGAGGAGCATTGAGATCAGCCTGTCTTTATGAGCACAAGATACTTTCATTACCTGACATTCAGAGTTTCAGAGCAGCGAATCGTATCGGAAAAGCACTGAGATAAAGAGAAAGATTATTGCGTTTGTTGTCGAGGGCGACATCTTCCCAGCGCTCGCTTTCGTTTCCACTGCGGGATGTCTGTGTCGGCTCGGGTTTCAGCGCAGTCTCGGCGTCGCCTGTGATCGTTTGATTAGTAATGCTGAAAAAGGTCGCTGAGATAATGGGAATTTTGAGGGCTCCATGAGGTTCTGTGAACCCGACCTGCATCTCCAGAGAGTTTCTCAACAAATGAATAGATTTGATGGTTCACTGAACTGCTGAAAATCAAACACCTTATTCATATTTATCGGGTACCTGTTGCTACAGAGCGATAGAAAAACAATCATTTAACAAAATTCACCTGCTCATGATTATCCACGAATGCATGATCTTAAAATCTGAATCTACTCACGCATTCTCTATACCGCTTATTCTGTACAGCCTCAGCGAGTGGCCTGGAGTTTATCCCAAGGGACTCAAGCCACATCGTGGACAGGATGCCAATCCATTGCAGGGCACACAAGCACTCACACACTCACTCCTGCCAATTTGGAAATGCCAAATTCTCCAAATTCTCGAACCTTGACCCTAAAGGTGTGAGGCCACAGTGCTAACCACTACGACACAATACCACTGGTCAGAATTATATTTTTAGTTATTCATGCTGTTGTTATTCCTTCAGCTGCTCCCGCTGAGGGGTTGCCACAGGGGACTATCCATCCGCACACAACCTGACACAGTGGATGCCCTTACTGATGTACCCTCCTATTTTATCCGGGCTTGGGACCGGCATAGAATCCAGAACCTGGGGGTTTGGTATTGGCTGGGAATCGGACACACAACACCTAAACACACCCCACTGAATCTGATTAGTTGAATCAGCCATATTTGAGCACAAGAATCATGAAACTGTGTAGGACACTGGCCTTCCAGGAATTAGAAAGATTCCTGATTTAGAAGATACTCTAGATCTACAAAAACATCCCCAAAACAAACAAACAAACAAAAAACCTTAGAAGAGCTGACCCATGCAATCACGCACACTCTTTCTGTTCAAAGCATGTCTGTTCTACAAATCTACAGCAAAATCCTACATTACAAAAAAAAAATTGTGTGATCTATCAGATCCATCTACACCACTTAATATGGAGACGGAAGTTGCATTTGACTTTATTTTTCGTTGTTCCTAACAACCATTTTTGTACTACATGACAGGAGGTGTTTTTGATGGATTGTTACATAATGAATGCTATGCTAATAATATGAGGGCGAGTCAAAAAGAGAGGCTGTAGAATTTATTTTCTTTTTAGAAAAGCCAAATACACCATTTTCCCATATAATCTCCTTGCTTTTCAATACACTTTGTCCATCTGTTGACAAGCTTTCCTATTCCCTCATTAAAAAAAAAAAAGTTTTAGGCTAAGCTGCGAGCCATGAATGCACCGCTGTGCAGAAGTTTCAATTTCCGACAGAAGTTCATCTTCTTACACAAACTATCAGAATAATTTCTTCCTGCATCCAACACTATACTTCCATCTAGTGTTGAATCAGTGCTCTAATGTTAGCATTTGATACAAATAGCTCACCCTTCATCAGCTGCTACTAATCCAAGGCCACTTTTGGATTAGCATCTGTCCAATTAAAAACCTAAATGAACTCAACTCTTCCTCAGTTTTGCTTGGCCTGACTTCACTAACATAACCTCATCAGTTTTTTTCACCAGTATGATCCCAGGTGTTGCCATTTTCTTGGTGTTATGCCTCAGTGTGTAAATAATTTATGTGTTGTTTTAAACTTTCGCTTGATTATATTTGGAGGCGATCCAGGGACGGGGATTATCTGAGACAACACGTGGCCTTTCAGAGTAACACGAACACTTGTATGAAAGAGAAAGATAAATACTTAATGTAGAGGGAGATAAATAGGTCTAGGTGGTAAATATGAACAGAAGAAGAACCATGCTGCTGAACTGCAAGATTACAGTAAGGCGGGCGGGGGGTGGGGTGGGGAGGGGTGGGGGGATAGTGGGCGGGTGTGTACATTCCCATTATCATGGCAGTATGTAATCGTCATCCTTTTCTTGTTCAAAGAGAAACTCTCACATTGTGTTTTCTCAATAGGAGAGAATAGAGAATTCCCTACTAGCCACACAGAGAATTCCCTACTAGCCACAATGCGTCCTACATAATAACACTTTTAAATTACTGATGCTGAATGGTCAGGTGAATTGCTCTAATAATAGCTCTGACCATATAGAGCAGCTACAAATCATATTTGCTGTATATTAATACACTTATCATTTTTATTGCAAGAATTTGTTCAAGGGTTTGTATGGTGGCACTTAATTAGCTTTGTCCATTTTATCCTGTAGGGGTCACCATATCGCATCATTTGTATTGGATCTCTTTGGCGGCACAGTGGTGTAGTGATTAGCACTGTAGCATTGCTTTTCCAGGGTCTGAGTTCGATTCCCGCCTCTGTGTGCATGGAGTTTGCATGTTCTCTGAGTCTTTCATTTTCTAACCGGTTTGGGACTAGATCTGCATGCGGTGAGATGACTGTATTGGGGCAGAGGGTTTAGGGTGACCTGACCTGGGTTTTACATCCGGATCAAGCCTCTGACCCTGAGCCACCATTGCCTCCTAAACCTAACAATAACAACTGATTAAAACTATTTTATTTGAAAAAGTATTTTTTTTTGTGCGTATTCATACTGCAAGAAAAAGAAACAGAATCTGTTGAGGGAACAGACTCCAAAAAACTGACCTACAAAACTCTCACATTTTGAAATAATTAAAAAAATATGAGTTTTTTATGAGTTTTATGTCAAAACAAATTGTGGTACACTGTTTAATGAACAATACTGTTATTCGGAAGCCTAACTTTCCGCTGAAATGTCATTTTAAATCCTCTAGTTATTCATAAGTTTAGAAAGATTTTTCACTTTGTGTTAAATAGTTTTTTCTTTCTGCAAAGCGAGAAAGTACACGCTCACACATGCATCGTCTTCAACACTTTATCCTGTATTCAGGGCCACGGGGTTCCTGGAGCCTATCCCAGCACACTTGGGGCACGAGGCAGGGTACACCCTGCACAGGGTGCCAATTTATTGCAGGGCACACACACTCACACATTCATTTACACACTACAGGCAATTTTGAAACGCCAATGAACCTAACCTGCATGTCTTTGGATTGTGTGAGGAAACCAGAGTACCCGGAGGAAACCCACCAAGCACAGGAAGACCATGCAAACGCCATGCACACAGACCCGAGGCGAGAATCGAACCTGGACCCTGGAGGTGTGACGCGACAGTGCTAACCCATATGTCATCGTAGAAAGTACACAATGAAAGAACAAATTGGAAATTGGAGTGTTTTGCTTGTTTAATTGAGTAATTATTGTTGTATTAATTGTTGTAATTTCTAAGTCAATTTTGTTAGAAGAAGAAAAAAATTATAAAATGTACGAAAATGTATTTGTAGTGATTTGCCTAGACAATTGCTTAAAATTTAATTGTCTTAGATTTAATTCAGGTTTTATTAAACTATTTATTCTAACATTAGCTTTTGAAATGAAAAGTTTTTTAGTGCTAGGCGTTTTTATTTAATTCTTTTTTGACCTGGCTTAATACGATGAATTTTCTGGAATACGGCCCCTCATGAATACTTGTTCTGATTCATTTATAATAGATTACAATTGATCCCCTACTGGTGATCTCTCTCATATCGTACTCCTTGATTTCCCTAAACACTCTTTATGTCATGCTGTGAAATTACAAAGCAGCTCAGGGGTAGATTGTGAATTTGTCCTGCCTTGCACCTCCACAATCTAAATCGCATTTGTTTTGCAATATTGCTGGTTAGCTATCAAATGGCTCTAAGTCTCGAGTGTGTCTTTTTTAGGACATCGCTCAGTCGACATTGCGTTCACATTGTGTCGGTTTCACATAATTGACCGACTTGAGTTTCTGAAAGGGGAGAATTTATGCCCTTGCCTCCAGTAATGTACTTGCATTCGGCTATTTCTATTAATATGATTTTGGTTTATGATCCAGTGCATGGAGAAAGAATAATTTAGTCGGTTTTCTGTGCAGATCTCAGACCTCAGACTTGTGTGAGATACTCTGAATGCTAATCTATGCTAATTTAATCAACTCAAACTGCCTTACAGACAAAGATTTACATTTACTGGCGATGATTTCAGAGAAAGGTATTAGTCCTGTGTCTTCCCTCGTGACACGATAAGTGCTGTATGTTTAGTGTAAAAGGGTTAAGGACCTGGATTAATTGCTGAATGTGATGAAAATTTTGGACCACAGTGCTGTCTATTTCTTTATTCTGATTGGTCAATATGGCATAATTAATATCAATGTACTTATATTACTCACTTGAAATTTCCAATCATTTCCAGCATTTCTATAATGGTTACATTTAAAGAACTTGTTTGGCAAACGTACAATATAACCAACAGACTAAAAACATTTCATTGTTATAAAGACATTTTCTGTTTATTGAGTGTGTTGTGAAGAAGCCTCCAGTGTTTGTGCTTTGTAATAATCTTTAGGGTAGTAACAGTAACTCTTCATCATCCCACTTTCCAGTCATTTCTTATTTTCCTACAACAGCGCAGCGTTTTATTTCTTTTTGAACACCAACCGTGAGCATTAACTAGATATTACACAGCACTGTATTAGGGGATGTCTGGTCCCAAGTGTTGTGCCGCCGCTGTTCGGGCATTATTTTCTCCTCCCATGAGTCATGTGGAGAGTGACATTTTGAAAGTGTGGCTTCATTTAAATCAGGCCTTTGAGGGCAAGAGTGCAGACGTATGAGGCAATTTGCACCGAAGGGAACACAAAGCTCACAGTTGCGTGAAAGACATAAAAGCTTCAGCAATAAAGGCATTAAAGAGATGGTCGGATTTCCATATGACATCACTCTGAGAAATAAACTCTACTTCCCTTTGTCAGTGTGGGAGTAAATGTTGAAACTTTAGTGTACATCTTTTACCTGGAAAGGTGCAGCTGGGAAGTTTAAAGAAGTTTTCGGGCAAGGGTACACTATATCTATGAGTAGTCTATAATTTCTCAACATTTCCACCAATCAGCTATAACATTAAAACTATTGACAATAAAACCACTTAATCAACACTAGGGTGACTCTGGCACTTGTGTTGTGACTCGGCAGGGAATCTAGGGGTGGTGTTGCAGTGTCTGGCACCAGAACGTTGGCAGCAGATCTTTGGGTGTTCTGGGTTGCAGGGTGGGGCCTCCATGGATCGGAGTTGTTGAGCATACTATGAGTGCTTGATTGGATTGGGATCTGGGGAGTTGGGAGTTTGGGTTGGTAGCCTTGGGTTTTGTGTGCGATGGTGCACTGGGTGTTCTGCTGCCTTGCTCTCATTTCCTGCATCAACTTTTTTTTTTTTTTTTTTTTGTGATTTGTTACATTGGCTTTTCTGTGGGATCGGACAAGCTGGGCTGACCTTTGAACCAGTAAGCATGGGTGAGCTTCGGGTTCCCATGATCCTGTCTCTATGCTCGCTTCGAGGCTGCAGCTAAAGACACTAGCGATGCTAATGCTAGCGGCGCTAACGGCTGCAGACAGGAAGACACTGCCAGCACCGG
>JAQMYJ010000019.1:2497903-2544593 GCA_030014305.1 Clarias laeviceps | reverse complement strand
ATTTCACCTTTTTTTGTTAAGTACAAACTCCACATGTGTTCATTCATAGTTTTGATGCCTTCAGTGAGAATCTACCATGTAAATAGTCATGAAAATAAAGAAAACACATTGAATGAGTGAAGGTGTGTCCAAACTTTTGGCCTGTACTGTATGTTATACAGTATGTGTGTGGATATGTGTGTGTAATCAGTAGGTGTGTGTAATTAGTAATCAGGTGCTCTTTAACATGAAAGTGAGCATGTGCATTGAGAGCTGTAGTCCGTGGCTTCCTTGTTTGTATGCCGCAACTTTCGTCTTCTTGGAAGATATAATTGGACTCCGATTCCAACATCAATGTAACATGATGTACTGATTGTCTCTACACTTTCTCAGTATTTGGTCAAGTTCTGAAGTGACACTAGACACCCACATTTACACCCACATTCACACCGAGAGTTGCTAGTCCAGCCACTACATGTTTTTGTGAGCACTTTGCTCTGAGTATGTTGCCTCTGCGGTGTAGCGTGAGCAGCGGTTAGCAACATGTCTAGCACTTGTAATAGAGCAAGCACATTCTAGGCTCCCCAGTGACAGAGAAAATGGAAGGAAAAACAAAAGTAACCTCGTCAGTAGAGTTTTACTGGAGCTAACCAGTTTTTCCAATGGTGTGAATGGTTTGAAGGATGACTAGAACAACACATGGAACACAGTGGCTGATCCTGGAGACCATGGAGATTTCCTTTCTGCTTTTACTCACCTGGCACTTTATTATGTACACCTATTCAACTTCCTAATGCAAATATCCAATCAGCCAATCACAGAGCAGCAACTCCATGCATTCAGGCTTGTAGACATGGTCAAGACGATCTGCTGAAGTTTAAACCGAGGATCAGAATGTGGGAGAAAGGTAATTTAAGTGACTTAGAATGTGGCATGGTTGTTGGAGCCAGACGTATTTGTTGGTCTAAAACTGCTGGTCTACTGGGATTTTTACTCACAACTATCTCTAGGGTTTACAGAGAATGGTCTGAAGAAGGGAAAATATCCAGTGAGTGGCAGAGGAGAATTGACAGACAGGTTAGAGCTAATAGAAAGGCAATAATAACTCAAATAACATCTCGTTGCAATTGAGGTATGCTAACGAACATCTGTAAACATGAATCACAACATGTTCAACCTTGAAGTAGCTGAAGACCACAACGGGTGTCACTCCTTCAATTAAGAACAGGAAACTGAAGCTACACTTAACATGGGATCACCAAAACTGGACAGGAGAAGATTGGAGAAATGTTCTGGTCTAATTAGTCTCGATTTCCACTGCGACATTCAGATGGTAGGATCAGAATTTGACATGAACAACATGATCCATCGTGCCTTGAATCAACGGTTCAGACTGATGGTGGTCACAAATATAAAATCATCTTAAACGGGTTGCTTAAACATGACAATGAGTTCATTGTATTGCACAGTTACCAAATCTCAATCCAATATAGGACCTTTGGGATCTGGTGGAATTGGAGATTTGCATCATGGATGTGCAGATGACAAATCTCATGTCAATATGGACCAAAATCTTTAAGGAACGTTTCCAGTACCCTGTTGAATCCATTAAGGCAGTTCTGAAGGCAAAAGTGGGTTCAACCCAGTACGAGCAAGGTCTATGTGATGATGTGGCTGATGAATGTATATTTTATTATTATCTCTAAATACGACATGTCCTGAAGGACGATTGCTGTGTTGCATTTTGCTGATATGAAAATGCCCTTAAACTTTTTGTTTATTCGACGCTGATGATGTTAGTCTCACAAAGCAGCACTTTTTAAAAGGCTGACTCAGAAACACCAAAAGCAGCAATTAATAGCAATTATTACTTTCCCTTCAGCACTTTTATGTTCCCGTCTTTTACGCTAAAATTCACATACTTTCTCGACAGTGTACTGTACATTAATTATTAACAGCACAATTAACTTTGTGTTTAGCTATAAGTGACATTTTACCATTTTTTAAGGGAAAACCTAATTAAGTTGGTTAATGTGAAAATAATTGCATGTATGTTATAATAAAAGAGGCGGTTAGATTTTTATTTTATAATTTTTTTTGTGATGAAGGATTTTTCCCAGAAGATCTCAAATTTCCTAAAGCGTTTACAGGAAAAGCGCTAGTTCATAGATAACTGGTATGAAAAAGAAATGTTTGGTGTAAAATTACATCTAAATATGCATTTCTGTAACCTCCAGCGCTAAACCGTTGACTATGACAGTAGACGCTAATATGTTTGTTAATTAAATCCTTTGGTATTTTTGGCAGATTTGCACACTGAAGCATAACTCAGCAGGTGTGTGATTTATGACTCTTGATCTCGCTTGTCAGTGAACAATTTCCTCCACAGATGGCTTCATTGATTTCCTTCCTGCCATTTCTGTGATGGGAGAACCCACTTCCTGCTTCCTCTCACACCGAACTAACAAACAAATCAATTTGATCTTTATTTTTTTTGGTCTGCGTGACCTTTACGTTGCTCCGCCAAAACTTCGTATTGCTAGAAAGGGCAAAAACAACAGCTTGTAAATTTCACTCAGTGCTGCAGAGATAAGTGAAAAGTGAAGCAGTTACTCGACTGACAAGGTTCGGCTTTGAAGTGATGAAAAGAAAGCCGTTAAGTCGGACAGTAGGAACCCTGCAGGAACCCTGCAATGTTTCAGGCCTGATTGCTAGATAAGCCTAGAAAATTAAATTATAAAACCAGATGAAGTTTTAAATAAATGTGATATAAAAATGAGATTGAAAGAAATTATGTCAGTTAAGATGTTTGACTGTAAAATGAGCAATTCTTCTACTAATTCTTCTAATAGGTTAACCTCTGATTATAGGGCATTGGTGCCAGTCCCAAACCCAGATAAAATGGTCATGACGGGCATCACGCATAAAACCTGTGTGCAGATGTTTGACAGGAAAATATCTCATTATTGCATTATTGATATTATGTCATTAATAAACGTATAGGATATTTTCTCAATATAATAAAATAAAATAATAATTTCCTAATTTAAATATATTATCTCATTAATAAACATACCACTAATTATTTAAGGAAATGATCTTATTATGAATCTTCCAAAGTCATTAATTCAAAATATATCATTATTAATCCTGGAGTAACTCATTATTACAGGACATTATCTCATTATTAAACTTATTACTCACTAATTAATGAAATTATCTCATTATGAAACTTTATACTTATTATTTAAGGGCATAAGTCTCATCATTAATCTTCCAAAACCATTAACTCAAAACATCTTATTATTCAATCTAGTAACTTATTATTACCTGATATAATATTGCCATATATCTCAATATTATTCACATCTGGTTAGATGCTTACTGTATTTCATTGGATCTGTACATGTACGCTGTCCAATGACAATAAAGTTGAATCTAATCTAAAATCTAATCTAATTCAATTTAGATGACTATTTGTCATTTAAGTATATTGTCTCATTACAAACTTACTACTAGTTATTTAAAGAAAATTATCATTATTAAGCTTCCAAAGGTAATTGAAGGTATCACATTAAACATAATAACTCATTTCAGGATATTATCTCATTATTACACTTAGCATTTTAGAATAATATTTTAATGTCAAAATCGCAAACTCATTATATTGAATTAACATTGTTTTATACAGTATACATACACTTTTTGTATAGACATAATAAAATTTTAAAATAAGGTACTAAGTTACAACAATAATTTATTAGGTTATATTAATGAACTTCTGAGGTAGTACTGTAGGTCATAATGAGCTACTAAGTCGGGAAGTCATAATATTGAGATAATATCTTAAAATAATAATTTAGTAAGTCTTTAATAATAAGATAGCAAATCACTAAGACATTATTATTATTATTATTATGAGTATGTATTAATTCTGGGTCACAGTGACTCACAGCTTCATTACATCACCTCTGACAGTGATTATTTTCTTATAACAGCACACCGAAGTGTTTTGGTTGCTCATGTACAGTAATGGTTATATGCAATACAAATGTGTTTCAGAAATGTATACATGAGTGGATTCCTATCATTCAATTCCCTTTTTGAATTCTAATTTAAATGCTGATTTTATATTTCAAAAATGCAACAACAACAAAAAGACAATGTGCTTTATTATAGCATTTATTATTGGTTGTCGGAGCAATGTCCTGCAAATGTTGTCTCTCATCGGTTGAATGCTGGCGTCTCTCTCAGCTGGGATTATACCATCATCATTCAGTGTTTCATCAGGGTGAGCTGCTGACGTGAAGCAAACAGAATTCTTTCATTGTATGTACAAAGGGCCATTTCCATTATCTTCAGCTCGCTCAACAGAAACGCAAACACTTTTTTTGGGTGCTACAGTTAGTTCCGGTCTACTAATTCGACTGGATGAGCGTGCTTATGTTTAATATTCACTGTGTTTATCGCGCGGCTCGTCTTCTGCTTCATATTTTAACCTTGTGACATCATCAGCAAACATTACATTTTTCATGTTTGTTTGTGGAATGAAGTTGAAAAGGAAGACGGGAAGCCAATTTCTCCAAAAGCATGATTAACCAGAATGTACAAATCAGTGTGGGCTGGCCGGCCAGCTATCCAACAGCCTCTAACATGATTGTAGCTTCTTTCAAATATGTTTTAGCTAGCCGAGCTAAAAATAAACAAAACAGATGGTTGTTATTATTAATTAGGTACTTCATGATTAAATAATTTCTTGTTTGTGTTAAAGCAATATCACACTTGCAACAGTGCAGTTATGATGAATAAGTAAGGTAATTAATTAACAAGTAATAAGTAATTATTATAGTTATAAGTGCTACCACCACCATGTAACAAGTTATACTGTATTGATACAACTGTGATTAGCTTATTTAACAGTAATGTTAGATAAGTTACCGCGTTTTAATTTAATTCCTTTTCTTTCAGGTCAAAACAACCTGAATATACACGTATAAACAAGTAAATCTTGGTCTAACAAAGAAATTAAACACATGCATGAAATCATTGAATTTTTCTTTTTACATATTTATTTATTAAAAAAAAAAAATTTCTAGTACTGTTCCAGTTTTAGCAAGAGTTTAAAATAGGTCATTCTGACCCCAATTGAACGAATGACCTAAACGAGACACCTGACACCGTTGTAATTTTCTTTGGTTTCTGGGTCACTTTAAAGCCTGTGGGACTTCTGATTTCAGATCACCTGCCTCGTTCTGAAGTCGTTCGCTCTGAATAAAGGTCAGATGTGCCTTCTGTTCTCAGTCTGTACAGAACAAGGACAAATCGCATGACGAAAGAGCTAGATATTTATCCTGAGTACTTCCTAATGGAACCTTTACTATTATTTATACACATACATTAAATAACTGTACTGTACTGCATCTTTAGAGGAAAAAAATAAATAAACCTAGCATTTTAGGCTATCCTTCCTACTTAATTTGTCTACAACAATGCTGTTTAGAACAGCCTTGCTAATCCATACCTCCAGAAAGCTGTTTACCACATTACAGAAGCCTAGTATTGAGAAGTTTGTTTCACAAGTTTTCTGCAGTTCTGTCTTGCTTCCATGAGAACCTGCGTCTGATTGGTATGTCTGCCACGTACCTCTGTAATGAATTTCAACAAGCTTTTTATTTTCTTAGCTCTCCTGGTCAGAGTTGCAATATTAGAGAGGGAGTATAAAATTACCGCCGGTCGCAGAAGCTGTAAAAGCTCACCCACAGTCTATTAATACGGCTCGTCACCGAGCACATTACGCAGCTTTGTATGAACTGATAATGAGGCTCGGGCCCAGCTGGCCTGTATTGTGTTTCTGCCCCAGCCTGTGCTCTGAAAATCTTTCTGATATAAGACTATATATCTCATTAAGCTTCTTTTTTTTTCTCATTAAACATTTACAGAGACTGCTTCTAGACTTTTTGGAGAATTTAAGCATGATTTTTAGGTGACTCACCTTGCTCCTTCTGGTAGAACTGAGTTGATGGTGGATGAAGAACCTGTCCAACTTACAAAAGGAATCACTTTTAAATGCTAATAAAACTTGAACTGTTATGGACGTTGTGATTAATCCCATATATTCTCATTATGTATTAAATGTATTAAAATATATTACTTAAAACATATTATCATTGTCATGTAATAGAAAACATACAGTAGACTGTCGATTTATTTTTATACTGACAACGGAGACTCCTTACTTCATGATTGTTCAGGCAATGCTTAGTTACAGAAAACTCCACCACGTCTACAATTACACAAGGATTTAAATTTGTATGATGAATGATGAATATGTGAAATTAATCAATTTTATTTTGACCAATCAGAATTCAGCATGATTAGTTGGCTTTAGGCTTTAGCTGGTCGATAAGCAAACGTGCACTACTTTTCACATTATTTTAATTATTTTATTCCATTTTTTTTTTTTTTTACCTGAAATTATATTATTCTGAGACAAACTGGGCGATTTCTATCTTTCCCTCATGTTTACCTCACTGGCTATTTAGCCAGCTACCTGTTCTAATGTAAAAATCCACTCCCTGCCCAAAAGTTGCCACTTCAAAAGGGTCAAATTATGGGGGTTACATCAAGCAATGAAAACAACTAAGGAGATGTGACATTACTGGAACTGGGTTAAGAACCTTTACCCTTTAACACATTATGAAAACATGAAAGGATAGTGCTGAAACAGGAACTTTGTGGAATAAATCTGGTCAGCAAAAAAAAAAAATGCTGAACGGAGATGCTTAAACTTGATGCCAGTTGGATGTTAAGAAATAAAATAAAAACCAGAGAGAAGAGATATGTAAGAGCATTTCAATACAACACAATGTGATAAGAACTCACAAGATTTGGACTAAACAGCTGTGTGTCCATAGGAAAACCACTTGTTAGTGAGACTTATGAAAAAAAAGGCTGGACTTTGCTAGGGTGCATAAAGATTAGATTTTAGAGCAATGAAAAAAGGTCATGTGTGATGAGTTACAGACTGACCCCATTCAATATATTGACCCAATATAAATTATAAAGGTTAGGCATAAAATAAAAAAATCACAAGGACACTAATTTGACATACCCAAATCAACCATATGTTTATCAGTAACATGTCTATTATTTCTAATGATTTACTTGTTGTATATTATTGGTAAGTTTGTGGCTATGTTGAGGTTTATTTTGATTTTACGTTCATTAAGGTTCTGTATTTGGGGGCAGTGGTGTCTCAGGGTCGCAAGTGCTGGGTCACCACCGTTGAGTCCCTGGGCAAGACCCTTAACATTATGCCTCATACCACCCAGCCACATAATGAGAGGGTTGCATAAGGAAGGGCATCCGGAGTTCAAACCTATGCCAGAACTTGCAGATCAGATGATTCATATGGCGACCCCTTGGATAAAAGGGACACAATGCAAGAAAAAGTGCATCATGTCACATACAGGAAGTGGTTTCATGGCACTGAAAGGATAGACTGAATTCCTACTTCTAAAATAACTTTTCTTTGCCTATTTTGTTCAGTCATATTATGCTTTATGGTGGTTCTGTGCATGTTGTACTTGTTCTGTAATTTTACTATCAACTCTATCAAGAACCATGAGCTCTTTTTACATCAGATAAAATGAGAAATCTATTGTTAAAAACATTTCACACGAGACCAAGAGCTCATCTTATCTCAGCTCTTTAATCATTTATTTCTTAAAAAATAGAACAGCGGTTTTATTATAGTAAATCTTTTTGCCATTTACAAAAACCTCCTTGTGGCTCGTGATGCACACATGGGGTTGATTTTTGTTTTTTATTCTTTTACTTAGAAGATTCAATATGTGGATGTACCTGTATGACTACATTGGAAAATAAATTGTGGTTGATGGGCGTATCCCGATAATCTAATCAATGTTCCTTGATCCTTCATCTTTCAACCCATGACATAGAATCGATTTAATCTTGTCACCTTTAAGGGCATATCAACACACAGAGGCCACACCTACTTCACTTGCATTGACGGACACCGAGGCCAAACCTTCTTCACTGGAAATGTCAAACCCCATACCCATGTTACAGATCTCCTTTCCTTAGACTGTCAGACACAAAGGTCATGTTCTATTCCACTGTGTCAGGTGAGCACTGGGACTGAGACACTCGTACTACTCCATGCCTCCATACATTTGACTCGGCACCATACAGAAACCATTCCTCCCTTACTGGGGTCTATCAGACACAAAGGCCACACATCCTACCCGTGGAGTGCCTGAAACAGAATCACACAAATTCGCCTTGACTAAAATCCAAAGATCAACCAACGCCTTTTACTTTTGCATCTGATGCCACTGCACCTGCACTCGATTTTTAAGCAATACAATTCCGAAACAATCGTAGAAATTGTAGGAATTTAGAATGGTGTGTGTAGAAGATTGAAAGGTCTCTCACCCAGACAACGTGCAGAATAACAGCATGACTCATTTCGGTTCTCATCTCCGCCGTCTGCAAGGACATTCTGAGGGTTGATGAGTGTGCTCACCTTCATTCCCTAATATTGCTTATATAAGCCTGTTTTTGACAGCGTGTTTCAAGAGCTCTGTTTGGATCATTGTTCTTCACCGCACAAAATAACCAATATGCAGCACTGACTCTGAAGTATTTGTCGAGGTGCGAGACGCACGCCGTTTCGCCCGCCTGAATGCAGAAAGTGTTGGCACCATCTGTCATCTGTCTCAAATCTGAGAGGATAGAGCAAAGAAAAAAAATATATACTAAGCCATTGCTCTAATGCTATATGTATAACACACTCAGTGTTGCTCAGGGATTTTGTGTTGATCTGGAGGAGTGTGGAATTTAATGGGGCACATTTGTATAAAAAAAAAAAAAAAAAAACTAAAATATTTCAGGAAACTTTTTTGGGGAAAAAAGTGTGGGTCTAAGTTATAGAGTAGATATTGAGGATTTCGATTTGTTATCCTATTTCATGGCAACCTGGCGGAGCTGGGGCTCGAACTACCAACCTTTCGATCAGTAACTCAAAGCCTTAATGCACTGAGCCACCACTACCTCTTAACCTTCGGACACACTTCACTTACAGAAGATTAAATATGAAATGTACTATATCCATATTATATACACACTATATGGAAAAAAGTATTTGGTCAAACCTGTTAATTATTGAATTCAGGTGTTTCAATCAATCAGGCCCCTTATCCCCAGTGAAGGTCAATCTTACTGCTTCAACATACCAAGACATCTTGGACAATGCTATGCTTCTGCGCACCTTTATGGCAACAGTTTGTTGAAGGCCCTTTTCTATTCCAACATGACTGTGCCCCTGTGCACAAAGCAAGGACTGTAAACACATGGTTTGATGAGTTCGGTGTGGAAGAACTTGACTGGCCCTAACACAGAGCCCTGACCTCAACCCCATCATGCACCTTTGGGATGAACTGGAACTGAGATTGCAACCCAGGACTTCTCGTCCAACATCAGTGCCGGACCTCATAAATGCTCTACAGAATGAATGGGCACGAATTCCCACAGAAACACTCCAAAATCTTGTGGACAGCTCTGCAAGAAGAATGGAAGCTGTTATAGCTGCAAAAGGTGGACCGACTCCATATTGAATTGTATGTATTTTGATATAATGTCATTGCAGGTTTGGCCAAATACTTTTTGTGTTTATATAGTGTGTGTGTACAGTATATATTTTTGTATGCGTGTATGGGTATATATTACACACCAATTGTAACATTTATAATATTTAAAAACAAATATTTATTATTATGATGGTTTCAAATGACATTCAGGCTTTAATTTTTTACTTTAGTTTTGCTTTGGTCTTGTTTGTCATTGCTATAAATTTGCTGTTGGAAAAGTCCATATTTTATCCGTATAATATCTTAACTTTTTCCTTTTTTTTTGTTTGTTTGTTTAGTTTAGGCAAACAGCTGATCTGCGGGAAAAAATCCAGCATCACAAATGTCTTTAATTGCCTTCTTTATCTTAATTAATGTGCCATTATTTTCACATCAAGGGGTTTCATTTGATTCATTATTAAGAAAATTTATAGCAAAAGTGTTGTTTGTGCTGCATAAGCGATTTATTAATAATTAACATACCTTATCCGAAGTTGTATATGCAAACAGTGCATAATAAAATGTAGAACTGTAAACTATGTAGTGCTATAACGGGGGATTTACTATCGTTAAACCTTTTTAACGAGAACCAGCATTATTGTTATTTGGAATTATTTCTTTTTGTCACTGTAGGCTTGTAAAAGAGTTAATAAATCTTTTATTTTTTCACAACCCAGCATGATAACTCACCTTTATTATTATATTGTGTATTATTTTGGAGCAGCGCTAAACTGTCGCTCCTGCATCAACATCTCTTGAGGTTTATGCGATCAAAATGCTGCAGCTTGTCATGTTAATGAGAAACAAAGTGTAAACACTGTTTTAAAAGTTCCAAAAGTCTGACACTGGAGACTCCTTCAATAAATGCTTCCTTACTGAAACCATTAGGCCATTCTACAGTCTAAATGCTTGCTATAGAAACCAAAATGGATTTAAATGAGCAAATAATTAAGATATTTAATTATATATTCAACTGACAACATTTTTTTGAACCCTAACTGCTGCTGAGTAGCTTCTCATTTCTTTATACAACCATGTCAAAGCCCGTAGTCATGGAAAAGGTGTTACTGTGTTTGAGAACGGTCAACCAAAGCAAAGGAAACAACTAGGGAGATTGCTGAAATGATTGGAATTGGGTTCAAAACTGTCCAACCTTCACGTTCTCAGAAAAAATGTGGCCAGATAAGTAAACATCGTTACTTTAAACACTTGGGGAAGTTGCATCATAATGAATCAACAAGTAAAATTAAAGTTTAATAATATATATAAGTGCATTTCCATGTAAGGGAAAATACACAGGAGTAAGACTAAGCAGCTGTGTTTACTAAGTCTTGTTACTTATGAGAAAAAAGGCTTCAGCTTGCTAGGAGATTGGACTTTGGAGCAATGGGATGGTCATGTGGTCTGATGAGTCCAGATTGAGGCTATTCCAGAGTGATGGGAGAGTCATGGTAAGAAGGGAAGCGCATGAAGCAATGCACCCATCATGCACATCCACTGTACAAGCCTTTGGAGGGAGGGTTATGATCTGGTTGCTCAGGTCCAGGCTCAGCATTTTATGTGGAAATAAACAAAGTCAGCTCACAACCTGAATGTACTGAATGATCAGATTATTATATCTATGGAGATTTTCTTCCCTGATGGTTCGACCATATTCCAGGACTCAGATTGTATTGTAAGGAATGATTCCAGGAGCATGAGGGTTAGGGTTAGGGTTCCAATTCATCTGGCCACCACATAGTCCTGACCTTAGCCCCATTGAAAGACTTGTGCTGGAGAAGGCTTTACAGAGTGGATCAATTCTGCAATCTGTCTGCCAAAAAGAACACAATTTTAGATGGAGATGTTGAGAAGATGCATATGATTTCTGAAACAATGCTATGGTGACTACACACAGTAGGAGTGATCCAATGAAATATGAGATTAGGCAAATTAATTTGGTCCAGGCAGAGAGTGAATCACATCATAAAACAAGAACAACAAACATGCAGCCAACACTACTGTTAGGTTTGTTGTATAGAAAACGGTTCCAAACTTTCTGTCCAATCAGGTTGGAGAATTCATCAGCACTGTGGTATAATTTCTAGTAAACTATACAGATTTTGTTGGCTCCTTGGAACTTTGTTTGACATCTATGGTGGCTTGTACGATTGCCAGTATTTGTGTTAGTGTGTTACAGTATCTATAGCTGCTTAATTGAGGTCAGAGCCAGTTTCACAATATAACAACGCACTCAGCTCCTAAAAAAGTTTAACCTCAAGTCTCAAAAGGATGATCTCTCTGTTTCTCTACCACTGTTTCATTTCACTTTATGAAACATTTTATTTCTTTGCAACAAATGGAGTTTGTGAAGAATGATTTTTGTACTGGGTATCATACTGTAGATTTTCTCTAGGAGAGAAATAGTCTGGAGACCTCAAATCACAGCAGGTGAAGCGACTGCCCGGGAAAGCCAACACAAGCTAAATTTAAAGCTCCCGGTTTTTGTAACAAGTGTCTCAAAAGTTTAAAACATGTTCATAGCTTTCTGAGGCACCATATCGGACATCAGTTTGAATTCTCTTATTATGTTTACAGCCTGTTTGGCTATAAAACACCTACTGTAAGCAGAGATTGCACATTGGACTAGTGGTTATCACAGTGGCCTTGCACCTCCAGGTTTGAGGGTTCGATTCACACCTTGGGTTGGTGTGTGTGCAGTTTGCATGCTCTCCCCATATTTGGTGGGTTTCCCCCCACAGTCCAAAAACATACAGGTTAGGCTAATTGGCGTTCCCAATTCGAATGAAGTTTCCTTGGTCATTCTACAAGTAACCCTGTACAGGATAAGCAGTATAGAAAATTAATCAGTGCAATCATTCAATCAAACAATCAACCAATCAATTAAAGTGTTGATGATGATAATAAAATGATATATATATATATATATATATATATATATATATACTGTTTATATACTATATATATAAGGAGTTATAGCTCCTTACTCACTCCATTGGCTCAATACGTAGGTGGCCTTTCCTTCTGCAGGTGTGCCAAGGGGCTGACACGACTGGGGAATAATCAATGTTATGGATTCCCTGCGCTATAAAAACAAGGCGGTGAGTGTAGCTTGGCTGCAGGTCCAAGGAACAGAGTTGCACAGCAGACGCTAAATGCAGAAGAGTGGCATGCGAATGGGGTGTTGTACTGTAACGTGCCCCAGGGACTTCAAAGCCCATAGAATAAAGTGCAGCCATTTGATCACCTTTATGCGGTGATCAAATAAAAACGACTGATTTTTTTTTTTATGACTGTCTGCATGCAAAAATCTGATGTTTTTCAGATTGAATCTGAGTCACGTTCGTATGCGGTTCGAGTGCTGACAGCTTGCTGTGCTCCAGAGGAAAAAACCTAAGCATGTTTAAGTAATTTTCCTCTGGAAACGTGAATTGAATCATGAATCTTGAATGAATGTTTTTGCTTGAATCACATCAATTGTTTGAAATGAATGAGTGCTTGCACAAATATGACACGTTTTAACCTAGATGACGTGAGCAAAAACGTAGTGCACATGTAAATCCGATCTATGTGGCTTGAAATGTGAACGTAGCCTTTGCTGTGGCTCTGTGCTAATCTGTTCTACTAATGTAGGGTTAAATCTTTGACCGTGCTACTTTCAGGTTATGTTGATGTCATGGGTTATGGCTGGCATAATTTGCAGATTACCATCATTACAAGATAAGCGTTGAGCTTTAAATTGAAGATGATTGAAAAGCTGATAAATTGGTCCAGGGCTGCGCGTCTGTCTCTGCTGTCTCAGACAACGCTGCTAAACGCTTGCCACCCACCGCCAATGAAACTGCTTTATTTCTATTGCCTCTTGACATTGAAATCCGTTAGGTTACCGTCCCATAGGGAGAAATGCAATATTATTTTGTATAGATGTTTGGGTTTTTTTTATTACTAAAAAGAACCTCAATTTAAAGTAATAAAAAATGTACCACTGTAGTGATCTGTGCATTCAAATGCTTTAACAAGAGCACATACAGTCCATTACTTTTCACCCCTGCTGGTGATTTTAAGCTGATAATGATTAAAAGAACTGCCTCTGTCGAAGGAAAGCACTTCAGCTGAGGCTTTGTAGATGCATTAAGCAGCCTGGACAAGCAATGGTTTATACATAAAGACAGTTTAGTTGGTCAGAACATCTTTCTTTGGTCACTACAGACCAATATACGATGATTTCTCTAACCACTAACGACAAACAAGGCAAGTGAAGCAATTGAAGCTTCAAATCATGTTTATGCAGGGTTAACGGCTATCGATTATTACATCTCACTCAATAAATTTAAGCTGAGCAGATTGCACTTCTTCACCACTTTGTTATTAAGGCGACTTAATAACGAGCCTCGTTAATGGCCCGATGGTGAGGCGATGAGACCGGGTGCGGACTTCAACACTGACCTGAATGACTAGCTCGTCGTTATGGCCGGTCTTAAAGGGCGTGGTTTCCATCGTAATAAATAATTGAGATTCGTTTCAAACCGATGTTGTACCACTTCAAATAATTACAACAGGATAGAAATTTCATTACTGTCTATTTCACAGTGGCTGCCTCGCTGAAAGATGAATTATGAGGGAATTATTTCTCAGTGCAGGCACATTCAGGGTCCCAACACACCAGCAAAAGCCCTTGTGTAAATCAGCAGGGTGCTTCATTTACCACTTCAACATCGACTGCTGCTCTGACTGCAATTAAAGCTGGTTAAATGTCAGCCCCTGTGCCAAACAAAAGTCGTGTTTAACTTTTGCTTGGGTACAGTTTGTTAACACAGTGCCTTGTAAACTGTCTCTCCATTTGTCTAGCATTGCTAATCTGAGTGTGTGTGTGTTTTTTTTTTTTTCATGTAACCCATTACAAATAGTGCAGGGTTGATTTCCTGGAGCATGTACTAATCCTGGCTGAGCCAAATGAATGCTACGTAGGGTTGAACCTGACTCTGTGTTACAAGCCTAGTTTGTTAAGGATGTGGTCAGAGTATTTTGGAAACGGAAATCTTTTGGTCCGTGTTTTAGCAAAAGCCAACTTGATCTCTATGGTGGATTTGTTTGAAAACCTGAGGGATTTCAGTATTTAATGCCTTTTCTCATGTCTAATCTCTACAAATATAAGAGAGGTTTTGTCTGTACATTGATCAGAACTCACTCTTTCAATGATACCTTTATGTTTCATACATTGTGAAGGACCTGAAACCAGGTCTGTATGTCTGTCCAGACAGATTTTGTCTCAGCATCACACAAAACTGTCTGAACAGAATTTAAGGAAACCTTTGAAGTACAATCGACCCGCATGAAATCACACTTCAGAGAGCTGTTTGCAGAGTTTTCCTTAGAATATTAGAATAATAATTGTTTGCGGAAACCCACGCAAATATCCTCCGCAATTGTTTATAATGGGTTTTTTCATGGCAGTATATAATTTCTCATGCGTTTTAACGCTAAATTATTAAGAACAATAATTTTTACTATTTTTGTAACAAATATTAGTGTAAATTCAGCTAAGTTTACATATAAAATATAATATTGTATAACATATTTTTAGTACTGTAGAGAGAACACAAAGCGACCATAGAGGAAAACAATGCGGCTTAGGACGGTGGATTATTACGGTATTTACCCTACAGTACTGATTCCAAAGAAAACACGCTTGCATGAATTACAGTACATATAGAGGTAACATCTGTATTTTACATTCTAGCACTGCGGGAAATGTATTAAGCTTGAAAGAACTTACTGTTTATAGTTTGGTTTTTAACTATTTATAGTTTTTACTGTTTATAGTTTGGTTTTTAACTATAAAAATAGGCATTTATATGATATGATATTATTATATATGATTATATTTTTTGATTATATATTTTTTTGATTATATATTAAATATTTTTAGATTTTTTGATTATATTTTTTTTTATATTTTTTGACCACATACAACATTTGTGGTTTTTCAGGGGTCTTAGATATCTGCCTGCACAACTCTTTTGCTCAGTATGTTAGCTAGTAAGCTAGATCGCTTGAAATCGTACCTTAAGAAGTTTAATTCAAAAATCGCTCGACTCCCTTTTGTAGATTTTGCTATTGAAGATTTTGAAGTGTGGTGTTCTGACTTCTTTGTTCAAGAGGCTTGACAAAGGAGACAGAAGAATCTACAGCCCAGAGACCAAGTGGATGAGACATGTTGCCTAGGTAACCGTCAATCAATTTGGTGCACTAACCTCCACTAATCTCCACTTTCATAATGACCTGCCAGTCATTTTTGTAAATTTGGACTAGTGGAATTCTTATGTTTCTGTCTTTCCCTCATGGTGTGTAGTTATGGTTTGGTGTGAGTGATGGCGTAAACGCTTATGTTTAGATTAGAAAATCAATGCACTTTAAGCCTCTCTTTAAAATGTAGTGAGTAAAAGTACAGGTTTTTCATCAGGATCATGTATCGGGTAGAAGAAAAAAGTATCATGCATGGAAAATATTTAAGGAGCGTAATGGAGTACTTTTGTTACTTGCCACTTTTGTCGCTAAGACATTATTAACTATTTCCAAATAGCTGAGTGTGTACTTAGTCATTGCTAAATCTGCATAACTGTGGTGTAAATGGGTCCTAAATGACTCAGTGGGGCAATATTGCCTCGTTTATCTAAGACAGATGGAATTGCAGAGTTTAACTTTTATTGCCGTTCTCAAGCGTTTCTAATACACATCATATCATTAGTGCAGTGAAGTGAGTTTAAGCACAGCACTTACTGTATGTATGTGTATGTATGCACGGCTCTTGGCACTGCATGTTCAAGTCTCTGATCTGCGTTTATGCAAAGCTCACCATCAGGCTTCAAATGACCACCGGCTGATCTGCTTGATGTATCAGTTATTTAAATGCAAGTCCTAATCATTAGCTATATTTTAGTTGTTAAACCTTCTTTCCTTCCGGTGTCACACACACATCTCCTGGAAAATTCATATCTGGAAGAGCAATCTCCCAAATGTTTGAAAGTGAGTGCTCCTGACAGGTTTTCTCCTCCTACACACCTATCCCACAGTGCAGCTGTGCGTCTCACACCAGGATTCTCAAGCAGATGTGTGTTAGCGCTCGGCTATGGCAGCGCATTGTGACTGACAAGTCTTAAAGAAAGAGCAGCATGCCAAAGCAGTTTTTTTAAATTAAAAATATTGTTTAAAATAAGTAACAGTGATGATGGCCCTAAAGGCAGAGTAACTGCCATGACTAGCAACGCTAATTATTGAAGCTCTTCTCCAGCAGCAGAGCAATCCAGAGTGATTTCCATTTGACTGGCAGCTTCATGCCTGACCTGATCTTCAGCGTGACCCATCAGATGTGGCTCCATCTGGAGTCGGATGAGCTCGTTGACTCCACTGGCCTCAAAATCAATTACAAAGGTTCATTCTTTTTCCTCAGTCTGGCTTTAAAGCACTTCCCATGAAGCGGGCTTGGCTCGGATGCTGCTGACTCTTTTTTTTTTTTTTTTTCCTGCTCACTTTCTTTTCCCTTAGTATCTTGTTGGATGGCTTTTGTGATATGGCACATTTTTTCCAATAGCAACATGATGTGTTTTGAGTTCCAGTGTGGATTTGCACTTAAATTAAAACAATCAGTGGACAACTGACATCTGTGTATGCTGAATACACAAAGTGCTACTACTACTATCCTTAATATAAATATTAACACAAATGCATATTTAAAATAACAAAATAATAATAATAATAATAATAATGAAGTTGAGCAGTAATAGGAACATAAACAGCAACAACAGTAAAAGTCATAACAGTAACAGTTGTAACAACAGTAAACCTAACAGTTGTAACAAGAGAAACAGTAACAGTCATAACAAGATTAACATTTGCAACAATAACATTCGTAACAACCATAACAGGAACAATAACCATACCAATAACAGTAACACTAACATAAGTAACAGTAACAATAACAGTAACAACACTAACATAATAACAGTAACAATAACAATGCCAACCATAACAGTAACAAGAACAGTAACAACTGCAACATTAGCAATAACAGTAACAATAACAACAATAACAGTAACAACACTAACATAAGTAACAGTAACAATAGCAGTAACAACAGTAGTAACAGTAAAAATAACAATGACAACAGTAGTAACTGGACAATAACAATGACAACATTATTGTTACAGTATTATTGTAACACTAACATAATAACAGTAACAATAACAATGCCAACCATAACAGTAACAAGAACAGTAACAACACTAGCATAATAACATATTAATATTAAGGATAGTAGTAACAGTAACAATGACAACAGTAACAATGACAACAATGGTAACAACAGTAGTAACAGTAACAATGACAACAATAACAATAATAGTAACAGTAACAACCGCAACAGTGGCAATAGCAGTAACAATAGCAACAATAACAACTAACTAAAACAGTACCATTAACTACAGCAGCAATAACACCGAGAATGCTTTTTCCTGTCCTGTACAGATTGTTACACATGTTCTGTGTTCTAAGTATATTTAGAAGTTCTTTTCAACAAATATTTAAAAAATTATCTACCGAAATAACAAAATGCTTTTAAAAAATTGTGAAATCTGAATTGTTTATTAAGGAACTTTCAACTTTTTTTTTTTTTTTAAATTAAAGATATTTTCACTTGCTATCATATTTTGCATTTCAATACTACTGCATTTTATCCTATCTGTTAAAGAATGAATGAATATACTGCACCGCAAAATAGAGATGACGCTTACGCTGGGTATTGCCATGCCACGATTTTTTCGTGTCTTCTTACAAATCCTGGTTTATTTAACTTCCAGTTGATTTGTGTCAGGTAACTCAGAGTGGTTACTGTATTTGTTTCTGCATCTTGTTAAAAGAAAATAGTAGAAAACATCTCTAAAGTTTCTTGTCGCCTCATATTACGTACATTTTTTCTGTGTTTTTGGGAAATGTTCAAGTGATGATTATTATCACATATGGCATTTATTTGCTGCCATCCTCAGCTGAATATTAAAGGCATCCTTCCAATTAGCACATCCTGAAACATTCTCGGCAAAGGCGATCCATAATGGCTATTTATTAGATATACCATTTAGTAGTTTATCGCTTTATATATTTTCTTTCTGGCATCATGGTTTAATAAATTTGTTTTAAAGAGTAACATTTCAGAATTAAGTTGAAAAACTGCAACACTTTGAACACTTCTTTTCCAATTAGCCATCGTCGAGTAAGTTTCAGAAAAGGCATGTACAGTAAATCCTTTGCTCATTAGAAGGCCCAGGTTCTTGGTAAATTGTCAGAATGTTCTAGACCGCGGTTGATGCAGCGATAATTGGTAAAGAAGAAAAACACAAAACCTCCAAATGGAAATGTCCGTAAAGGAAACGGTTTTGTTAAGTCCTGCTAATACAGTTGTATTAAATGTAGTTTTTCATTGTTGAATTGTTTAAAAAAAAATTTGTTTTTCTCAGTTGTTTTTTTCCCGCACATTTCACACAACAGACGTGAAGTTACCACCAGTTTAGATGCATTTCCCAAAACAGGTTATATGCTGGAGCACGAAACACGATGGCGCTACTGAAAAATGTAGCAATTCTCCTCAAATTCTTAATTTATGTTTCAAAACATGAGTTTGTTGTGATTGACTTATTCATCGGCATCAAAATAAAACGTGCATAGATCATGGTCATTTTATTACTAGTTACAGTAGGGTTATCTTGATGCTCAAATTCCTTACAATGCTTTGATTATGGCTTAATAACCTCGACACTACTGCACGTCTTTTTACTTGTATGTGCTGGTTTGTCTTTGCATCAGCTATCATTATTTTATGTTTAATGTGCACTACTGTGTAATGTAATATAAAGATGCCCATATATATATATACTGTATGAATATATATATACTGTATATTCAAGTCAAAATAACAGAACACAGTTATAAGAGTAAAAACTCGCTTTATTTCGCTATATAATCCCCTCCCACACTAATGCACTTATCCCAGTGTTTCACTAGTGATTAGATACCATCAAGGTAGAACTTGTTCTATCAGACTGCCTACTTCACAACTGAAATCTAGTCTCCCAGTTGTTGTTGTTGTTGGACTTTTGTCTGCTCTCATTGAGAGGTCGCCAGAACGGAGAAGTCAATCCACACAACTACTTGTAACAGGTTTTATGCTGGATGCCCTTCCTGACGCAACCCTTCCATTTTAACCAGGCTTGGGACCACCACTGCATACAGTGGCAAAAGCTAGCCTCCCAGGAACTCCTTTAATGATCCAAATATTAAACATGGAAGTGGCTTGGACTGAGGTCTGAACTATACAGGGGATGTGCCAAAAACTCCCAGCCGAGTTCCTGTAACATTCAAGCCGTGTTGGTGAATGACTGTGTGTACAGATGTGTCTCTTCTGCAAGTTGGCGAAAAGTAATCCGTCAGCTTTCAAGGATCAGGCGTTCCACTCGCTGAATGTTCATGTAACGACTGCAGTGGGCTCCGAGCCACATCGACTGGGACCATCATTCATGTCATATGGCCTTTTTTTTATATATTTGCACCGTTCAAATGTTTTACTATCCCTAATAATCACATCACTGTACTGTGCTTAAAATCTTATGTAAAAGTCAATTGCTTTTATGTTTTTATTCACCAGAAAATTCACCTTTTTAAAATCCTGGTTGACTTGAACGCCCCTTGCACAATGAAAATAAAGTTAAACCTTACCTAATCTAATCTAATCTAATCTAAAATCAAAGTCTGTATGGTTTATATTCTTGCAATGTTACATGGCTGTTTCATGTACAAATTAAATTATATGACTTTATATATGGATGTGTTTACACCTGAAATATAAGCCAAATACATACTTGATAAATGTGTGCTTACAATTCCTTATGACAATGAATTATTATAACCATAGAAGTAAATCAGTTTATGTAAGCCGAAGGCTGAGACATTCTCCCTCTCGTAAGCCCCTAGCAGTGATTACAGCCTATCTATCAAGATTCTGAGTAACTGTATGTAAGCCTTTTTTTTTTTTTTGCCCTACGCATTATCATATTCCCTTGAATATAAAAAAAAAACATGTTGAAAAATGTCAGTATTACAATGCTTTTTCTCATGAAAAACCCAGAGCTCATCGGTATTCTTCTGAAAGTCTATGGAAACTTTAAATCATCAGCCAATGAGGATGCAGTCCTGTAACTCCCACCCAATAGGAGCTGGCCAATGAGGATGCAGCACTGTAAGACTTTCTCAGCTACAGCTGGACAGTGAAGAAGCATCCCTTTAACACCTGACCAGAATGGCAAATATAACTCTAAGCTACAAAACTGATAACAACTAACTGCACAAAAGTCCTACATTTGGACAGAATGAATGCAGCTTAGGCAGCACGGTGGATAGCGCTGTCACCTTGCACCTCTAGGGTCCAGCTTTGATTCCTGCCTCAGGTCTGTGTGCATGGAGTTCGCATGTTCTCCCCATGCTTTGTGGGTTTCCTCAAGGTACTCTGGGTTCTTCCCACAGTCCAAAGACATGCAGATTAGGTTAATAGATGTTTCCATATTGCCTATAGTGTGTGAATGAGTGGGTAAGTGTGTGCATGTGTGTATGCCCCGTGATGAATTGGCACCCTGTCCAGGGTGTACCCCATCTCGTGCCCTAAGTCTCCTGGGATAGGCATACAGTATAGACAATGAGTGAGTGAGGTGAGTGAATCCAGGCTCATCTACAAAGACTGCAATGTGAGATTCTTCATTAGCCTCCAGCTCCATAAATCTCTAGATACTTTCATATAAATAGACATGTACAAATATATTAAAAGAAAATACACAAAAATGTATATGTGACACGGACAGAAATACACATTGCACTGTTCAGTAGAGTTCTCTATACTGTAGATCATACCGATTCTTTATATAAAGGCCACGCAGCACATCTCGCAGCTCCCTCACCCTGTCGCTGTTCATTTCGACATTTTTTTTTTTTTCGTAGACATTTTGAAGTCTCTTCAGCATTCTGCCTATTTTAGAGAGGCTGATGCAACTGATGTGTTGAAAGATGGCATTGTCTGATAATGTACACTGGCACTCTGTATTTCTCTTGTTGATGGCAAATAATGCAATCATACTATGTTGCAGATTGCTTCCTCCTGCATGTTGAGGGATAAAATCTGAATTCCTACCACCAGCTCGAGGAAGCTCTGTAGTCGTATTGTATATAATTCATGTTTACTCTGAAGAAGAATAGCAGAAATATATCTCGTTACTGTATAATCTTTTTTTTCTCATTGTGCATTCTCAGAGGCTTTGATTAGCATTAATTACTGTGGATAAAATGAATAGTTGCTTAAATATCTGGATTATTGTTGACACTTTGGACCTGTCCTCACTGGGTTGCACTTCCTGACCAGCGTCTGGCATGTAAGCCCGTGCTTTACAGTAGTGTTCCACAATAGTGACCAGGAACATTTCTTTGTCTTTGTCATCGTCTACCTCCTTTTATATCTTTTTTCTTCCATATTGCTACCGTTCAAATGTTTTACTATCCCTAATAATCGCATCACTGTACTGTGCTTAAAGTCTTATGTAAAATTCAATTGCTTTTATGTCTTTATTCACCAGAAATTTCCCTTTTTAAATCTTTTACCTTCAGCAACCACTTTTTGACCAGAATCAGATTTGTGAATTGGACTGTTTTAAACTGTAAATCCCATCTCTCTGTCTCTCTCTGTCTGTCTCCTCATGTTCAGCTCCATGTGGTGGTGACTTCACAGCCCCGGTGGGAGTGATCCTCTCTCCAGGGTGGCCCGGTTATTATAAAGACTCTCTGAGCTGCGAGTGGGTGATCGAAGCCGAGCCAGGACACTCCATCAAGCTCAGCTTTGACAGGTGAGTCCACAGAGGACAGGGCGCGTCTCGGGGTGCACTCTCACAGCCGTACTTTAGCTAGAAGCCTCAGACGCAGGCTGTAAATCAGACGCAGGAATAAGAGTAAATTGAAGCCGTATTAAAGCCTGGATCAGTATTTACAGCTCCACATATTGGCTTCAGCATCTGAACTGAGACGATTCAGCATCTCTCTTTCTTACTCTTTTAAGATCTTTAAATACAAGTTTAAGAGGCTTAAATATAAATGATATGGCGAAAAGTTCTCAGACACCTGACCATCACTCCATATGGGGTTTCCTGATTTATTTTATATTTTTTTAAACAACCTATTTCATAGTTATTGCATAATATTAGTAGTTCACATCCACATTTTGTATGTACTGCTTCATTTCTTTTATTTTTCCTCATTTTTGTGACTCATTATAGATGTTTACCTTTATTTATTTATTATTTTTATTAAATATTTTACGTTATCCTTAATTTTGCTTATTACCTAAATATTGTTTACTTATTCTTGTTTATGCTGATCGCATAATTACTGCTGTTTACCTTTTCTTACTTTTGTTTATTTTGTTTTATACTTTTTGTTGTTTACTAATCATGATTTTTATTTATTTATTTATTTATTTATTCATTTAGTTTGTTTATGTGGTCTAAACCTTATTGTTTAAATATCCTCATTTTTGTTTTGGAATTATTCAGTTATTTTGTTGTGTACTTAACTCAAATTATTTTGTTTACTTGTCCTAGTTTTTTTGTTTTCTCATCCTTATTTTTGTTTACTTATTGTTGAGTTTGTTTATCGCCTCATTTTTGTGCTGCTTACCTACCCCTTTTTTTATTTTGGTCACTCATCCTTATTTTCTTGTTTATTTAATAAACTGGTGTTTGTTTGTGTTTACTTATTCTGTTTTTTTTTTTTGTCTAATCTCTTGTTACCCCTACCTTGCTCTATGCTATATTATTAGACTTTGGCTGATTTTTTTTTTCAATTCAGAATATAACTGTGTCTCACTCAGCAGGGTTTATTTATTGCCTGTTTGCTTAACTTGCAACGTAATGTGTTCTCCAGTGTGTGCGGAGGAGTAACATATCCGGCTCCAGTTACAGTACTTGGTGTTATTGCATTAGGGTTATCACGGCGACCTTTGCTTTAAGGGAAACTGTGGAGATGTGTGTATGATTCATTTTGTGATCTTGTAGCACTTCAGGGACCCATAACATCGAGCCGAGAGGATAATACAAAGCAGTGATCTGGGCAGGGGAAAGTTTTATGAGATGTCTTTGACCCTGGTGAAATTATAAGTTTAAAAAATTTCATGGAAAAAGAGATGTGTTTTTAGGGAAAATATGCAGTATATTTCTTTTACAACTCTTTACAGAGTTGCCTTTTCACACCTACAAGGGGAAAAAATATAAAAAGGTGAAAAGAGTCATACCTTAAGTACTTTGCGGTGCTGATCAGATGATCCTTGAATTGTCTGTGGAAAAGTTCACCAGAGCAAAAAGTGTCAACTATAAAGATAAAAGATGAAAACTAATCAATAAAGATAATGGAGCAATGGACAATATAAACAATACAGCATCACAGCAGAACATACTAGCTATTCTTTTTTATAAACTGTGTGGTATTTTGATGGCAGAAGGAAATGATCCGTATTGACAGACTGCGGCCGTTAGTTATCTCGTTCCACAGGAAAACAAGGACACAGAGTTGCTCATGTGAAATGGCACTGCTATAGAGACCACTGGTGCGTGGTTTGTTTTATTTGATTATTTTTCCCCATGTGCTTGTATTTACACCCTACTCGGGGCTGAAATTAGTACAGGTTCCTGTTTAAAGATGAGATCATTAAAGTCTATTCATGTTTCAAGGTGCAATACACATATGTTTTACTTCTTACTTATAAATAGTTTTATTGTTGATTATTTAAAAATCTAGTATCTCAAAATATTAGAATATTTAATTTTGTGTTTGAGTAAATTACTATTCATAGTGTATATACGCATGGGGATGCCTGCTGATATTGTGTATCCTTTGATCTAGTTCAGTCCACACATGTGGAAGCCGGCTGACTTGACATTTTGTCCATAAGGTGATCTTTGCTTTTCATGAGCTATACAAACGAAATAAACACTTTTCAACAATATTATGATTTATTAAGGTTTATTATGTACCTTTAACAATTGTATTATGTGTCTAAATTAAAAAACAAACATTCATCCATCCAGGAACATCTGTAGTCCAACTAGGGACCGTGGAGGCCAATGGTAACCATTATACTTAATCCCATTTTACGACCATGGTAGAACCGCCAATCAACATTCACACACTACGGTCTATTTGGAAACACCAATCAGCCTAATGTCTTTAGAATATGGGATGTAAGCAGAATACCTGGCACCAAGCACGGGGAGAACATGCACTCAGACCTGAAGCGGGAATCGAACCTGGACGCTGGAAGTTTGAGGCTACAGTGCTAACCACTAAGCCACCAAACACACCAACCAACAAAACTCCACAAAACTTTTAGGAATGTTTTTGATCTCACATTGATCCTGTCATCCATTTCTCCCCTGAGGAAAATAAATCATTCTAAGGGTCTGAACCCAAAGACAAAGAGGACAGTGAGGACACTCATCCATTCTTGTAAATCTGTACTAAACAAATTTCCACTTTTTACAGGGTTATAACTTGTCTTTCTAGCAGCTGCAAGGCCTATCCTGTACCTCACAATGCTAGCAGTGCTAATGCCAGAGCTTAAAAGTTTAAAACCTCATAACAAAGCAAAACAAGACAATGAAAGCACTCTTGCCTCTTCTCATAAATATTATGAGCCAAAGTTTAAAGTGCTTGAATTTCAAGCAGGCGAATATCGTATACTGCTACCCTGCAATGCCAACAATGCTAATATCAGAGCTAAAAAGCCCCAAACTCCATAACAAACAACAAGACACTGGTGACTGTTTTATGAATCATTATAATCCACATGGCGCATGTTTGCAGAATTGTAAGTGCTGAGTGCTCTTGAAAGTGATGTCATGACAGGCTTCGCTAATGGTATTGCTATTTCACATGCTAAGCCAAAGGCATGGAGGGAGAGCTTTGTCTAAATATATGAGAATGGAGGTGCGGTTATTTAACTCCGTATCCTTAACTATTCTTTACAAATTTTGACAAATATTGCCTCATTCACCTTAAATTATAATATAATAAGAGTTCTGAGTTTGTATTTTTATTCAAATGAGAGATCTTTGTATTCATATGTTTTCATAAGTGGGGTTACATGTATACATTATTATTTAATGGTTCTCCGCTTTGTCCCTCTAGTGGAACATTTAAAGATCTATGTAGAACCCTACAAACAGGGGTTCAAATTCAATTTCAAATTAAGATTTTTATTTGTCAAATACACAACCATACACATACTGTAATGATACACAGTGAAATGCTTACACGACTGTTTGTGACCTTGAAAAAAAAAGGAAGGAAGGAGATTTAAATGCTAATAGTATAATAAAATAATAAAATTAATAAAATTAAATAATTAAATAATTAAATATATAAAATATAAAATCAACTATATGTTGGTTATAATAATGTAGAATAAAATAAAGTACAAAAAAGTAGAAATATGTAAAGTATGCAAAAGAAAATGTAAGAACTGAATAAATAAATAAACTGTATTAAGTACGTGGAATGTGCAGGCAGCAGCAGTACAGTGTGGTCATGGAGTGGACATAGAATAATAAGCCGCGGTGATATCCTGTATCTTTAAAGTGACCACGTGTGTGTGTGTTTAAAACATCTTTTATTTTGTGTCTGTATGCGTGTGTGTACAGTGCGGGTGTAAAGCAAAAGCAAGTCTCATTAGAGAGGTTAAAGATCCATTTTCTCTCTCTCTATCAGCTGCTCTTTGTGTGTGTGCGCGCACGCGTCATTGTTCCATTGTTTTATTTCTACTTTACAGCAGTGATTCCGTTAGTGTGTCGCTCAATCGAGTGTCATTAGAGAGATTTCTTGTTTATTTTTTCCGATAAAACAGTATTTCCGTTGTGTGCGCGCGTGTGTGAAAAGAGTGGAGGAAGGGTAACTGTGTAAGATGAGAAGGGGGAGAGGGGGAGGGGTTCCTTACTTTAGTTTCACACACACACACACACACACACACACACACACACACACATACATAGCACCTGCGCGCACAAACGGAAACACTTATCTGTCGGGATTTATTTTTACTTTTTTTTTTACGGTAAAGCACAGGTTAATTTGTTTTATTTTTACTTTATATTTTGTGCTAATTATTTTTTTGTGTATTTATTTTTAGGGGCTGTGGAACAAATAATTTAAGTTTCCATTATTTCTTATGGGAAAATTTGATTTGGTTTACGAGTGTTTTGAAATACGAGCCGCTTCCGGAACGAATTATGATCATAATCCAATGTTCCACTGTAGTTATATTAGAGGACACTTTATACTTTTTCTCTGCTCAAAAGTACTGCAAATATGTGTACTTTTACTTAACTACATCTCTGCATGGCGCTGCGCGCTGCATGACCACAGGGGAGTGTAGTATTTGAAGCGGGAATTCAAACACCTGCTCACTCTGATGCATTGTTACATCACTTGCCTTTTGTTTTAGACATGCTTGATAATGTAACAGGTGTTCAGAATCAGAATCGGAGCAGACAGCGATGAAAACAGCATGTGTGCAATTGGAAAAGAGGTAGAGACAGATTTTTTTTTTAACTATGGAAAACTCTATTAACAAAACCTGTTCTTTCAATACATACGTACATTTTAAAGTTGAGCACTTCTGTACTTTGTACTTTTTGTGACTACAACAACGAGCTCTTTTAAGGTAAATATTTCTTTATTAAATAAATAAATAAATAAACATTATTAAGTAGATATTTCTGACATCAGTGAAGCCTGATTGGTCAGATGGTTTGCAATGTATGGTTACCTGACAATAAAACAAACAAACAATTTCATTTACATATTTTGGTCAATATCACTGTAAAGTGCCCCCGAGACTTATTAATATTAAAAAAAACAAAATTCCATGTTGGTCAAATTTTATGAATAAACTGCAAATAGACAATGAATGAGACATCGCAAAAAAATATGTCTACCCTCTCATCGACAAATTCAGAGTAGAGTGAATGCATTTTCCTCACGTATTGATTATAAAATGTACATTTTCACCAATATGTATTGCCTCCTTCTTAACAATATATTTCAATTAATGGGAAAAGTCTGGTGCTAATAATAAAATCAGTCCAAAATGTGGCAGAAATCTTTGCACATGTCCATCCTCTCAGGGAAGGATCGCAAAATGATTCACTGTTGTAGGTAACTATGTACTGTTCATCACATATCTCCTGAAAAGTTTTTATATTTATTATTATTTCACTCTGACGTGGACGTGCTAAGCGTGACAACTACGAACACAATATGATAAAAATGGGGAAATATAGTTTAAATACTTTATGTACTTACAGCAGGTGTTTCAACCAATGATGGTGATGTCTCTGATTACATCGGAAATGTTCTAAAAGGGACAGTTACCCCAAAATGACAGAAGTGGACATCAACTTCAGAGATGCATATGGACAAAGGTATTTGGCCAAACCTGTTAATTATTGAACTGAGACGTTTCAATCAGTCAGGCCACTTATACTCAGTGAAGGGCAATTTTAATGCTTCAGCATATCACGACATCATGGACAATGCTATGCTTCTATGCAACTTTGTGCCAACAGTTTGTGGAAGACCCATTTCTATTCCAACATGACTGAGCCCCAGTGCACAAAGCAAGGACTATAAACACTATAAACCAACTATATGGTTTGTTGAGTTTGTTGTGGACGATCTTGACTGGCCCTAACACAGAGCCTTGACCTCAACCCCATCGAGCACACTTCTCGTCCAACGTCAGTGTCTGATCTCATAAATGCTTTACAGAATGAATGTTCACGAATTCCCACAGAAACACTTCAAAATCTTGTGAACAGCCTTCCAAGAAGAGTGGAAGCCGTTATAGCTGCAGAAGGGGGACCGACTCCATATTGAAATATATGTATTTGGACACAATGTCATTGCAGGTTTGTCCATATAGTGTATATAAAATAATATAAAAGTAAAATATAAAAAGATCTAACAAACTGTTTTATTAAAGAAGTTTTCAAGAATATATGAAAAGTATTTAAATTTTGTGCCCTTTAGCCACTTATTGCACTCACTGAATTTAGCATTGCATGTGGGACGTGGCAAAATCACACACACACCTAATCAAAGAAAATGGTGTAAAATGAGGAAAACATATTTCACGAGAATTGTACTGAAATATGCATTAATGCTTGGTTGTATAACCAAAAAATCCTAAGAATTTATTAGTTTGAAATTCTTAATTATTATAATAAATAAATAAATAATAAATAAATGTATTGTCCTGGAGGAACGTTGTTTTGTTTCACTGTGCACTAAACTGTATATGGTTGAAGTGACAATAAAAGCCTACTTGATGTGACTTGACTTGAAATTATAATGTTCATTATGTTAAAATATGTTCATTATTAGAAATTTCCCCACTGTGGGATGAATAAAGGTATATCATATCTCAAGGTCCTGTATATCTTATAACTCTGATGAGGATGTTAACCCATTTACATTATACAAGATTACAGTAAGGTTGTAAATGTGATAAATTTAAAATTACACCAAATCTAAATAAACTTTAGTTTTCCCTGGTGGAAAGTTTTTCCAGGCACATTTTTCCTGAATGTTGTCCCCCCCCCCTTTGCCCCCCCCCCCCGGACCCTGCATTCTTTTCTCTGACTCTTCATACGTTTTTCTTTCTGTGCTCAGTTCACATCAGCGTGTTAATCAATAAATAATCCCTCTTTCTTCTTTCTCTTCTCGCTGACGTCCTCCTGAACATTGTTATCCAGGTTACCGACTGAGTCACGACAAACCAATGGGGGGGTGCAAGTGTATGTGTGTGTGTGTGTGTGTGTGGGAGAGAGAGAAAGAGAGAGAGGACCCTGAACACCCTCTTAACTTGCAATGGTACAACCCTATTACACACCCTATCTCACTATTTAACATTGGTAATTAAAATGTCACACTGATTTTCTTCTCTTATTATTTTTTAGATTTGTTGTTGAATTGTGACCGCTGTGTTTTGCCAAGTGTCCCATCCCATTTAGTGAAATTTAAATGGATTCTGTAAACCCCCTTTCATTTTCCCTGAACATCTGGTTTGTTAACAAACTGTTGACCGGCAATTTCACGATTACGGCTTTTTTTTTTATACTCGAGCCATCAGTGAAGGCCTCGTCTCATTCCAAATGGAGGTGTGTGTGTGTGTATAAAGGCACAAACCCAAACTCCCATCTTCTACTCATCCCACATATAAGCGCGTTCAACCTGGCAGCACTCGCTTATTCCCGAAGCAGGCTGGTCTGAGATGTCAGGCTTATTCAGTTTTAATGACTTTATGTAATTATGTATGAATAAAAAATCGGCAGTAATATTTTGGAGAGGCTGTAATGGCACCAGAGGGCAGGAAGCTGCTGCTGGAGCACTGCATGGAGCATTATCCTGTTTTTGTTTCATTATTTGTGGCTTGGTGTGGTGTGAGGGTGAGATTTGCATATGAATGTGTGTGTGTGTGTGTGTTTGTGTGTGTTTGTGTTTGTGCTTGTGCTCTGTGTAATGGTGTTTGTTTAACTCCAGGCCAAGACTTAATACAATGTATATTCAACAAGATACACTTACAAAGCCTGTGCTCAAATGGCATCCTGAAGCCCACGGCCTGATTTTGGATTCGTCGCAACTGTAAGGATGTGTTAAAGTTAAATTAATAATGAAAGCCAATTTATAGCATTTACATGTTTCTACACATTTATTTAAAAAAATATTCAAACATTTAAAATAACCCAAATTCCAATTTTATTTGTCACACACAGACACACACACATACAGTCAAACACAATAAATTTACACTAAAGAAAAACAGGTGCCTTAAAACCTGGCAGTAGAATTCGCTATTGATGGTCTGGCCCTTGGGGATGAAGCACAATGCCACGAATGTTGAAAATGACAATGAGCATGCACTCGGTCGAGCTGCACACCTGTCTCGCCATTTTCAGTCGTCATGTAGATGATGGGCCCTTCCTGTGTGACGACTGATGCTTCATCTCAGGGTCGTACCCATACACACAAGTTTTGTCACTGATAATGACCCTCGACATGAAGGATGGCTCATCCACGGCACACTGACGGAGTCCTTGGCAGACTTTGATGTGATGTTCCGTCTGCTCCTGGATCAGCAGCCTATCAGAAAAATGCAAATCACACTTGACAATCGCCTGGACTGTCCCGTATGACGCACCGACAATAGCAGAAATGTTTTGGATTGTTCTCTGACGATCATCATGCACAAGTTGCCGAATGGTTTTGACATTTTCGGGGGTTGAGCTCGTCAGGTCAGTTTCAGCTTCCTGCTCTCTCGTCGTCTTCCAGTGATGCCATTTAAAACACCTGGAACAACTCATTACGACGTTGCTGTAAACTTGCCGAATCATATCAAACATCTCTGTTGTAACTTGCTGTCCATGATGAGATCGAAAAATCTGGGAATCTGGTGGTCAGAATAGCTCTCGATGTCTTTTGGCACACTGACTTTTAAAGGTCGGAGGGCTTCCTGTGACTGTGTGTGCAGCCTTGTGCTGCCATCTGTTGGCATGTTACAAACCTAGTTTAGATCCATAAATCCATGTTTAGTACCAGTAATATGATTATGTATGTATGTTGTTCTAACTAACCGCATCTGGCGGAGCTGGTAAGAGTAGTTTTAAATTCTTACTGTTATTATGTAGCCAAGTGATAAGAAAAATGCTCGTTAGTTTCAGTTTTTATTTCCACTTTTTGGAATATCAGCTACGTTAACTTGCAGGGTTTTAGGGTTAAATCTAAATAGTGTTCAAGTAAAAGAGTGCACTACATAGGGTGTACAATCCCTCGTTCTATAGACCAGGTAGTGCTCTTGATTAGGGGTTAGAGAGGGATTTGGGATTCAACCTTAAGCTAGTTAGCTTTGTAGCTAATGTTAACCATGAATAAAACAACATGGATAGTTCAGAAGCAATTTATAGAAGGACTTAGAAGCACTTACTAAGGAGACAAAGATGACATAATGTTATCGGATGCATTTTTCGCTAAAAGTGCTTCTGTGGCTGGTTTCGAATCTGGGTTTTGGCAGGCAGCTGCTCTCTCCTCGGTACTGTCGACAGTGTAACCGACGGTGTAATTAACCACTGTTAATTACACTTAGAACACCTGTGATGCAGAGTGACACATACTGTATTAGTTAAATGTCCCAGTGCTGTTATACACTGTATCACCACTTGTGTAATGCCTCTCATGCAATAAGATGATTATTATGATAATCATATTTGATGATTATTTAGTGGAGGATTATTTGGTTGAAGCTAACTGTTTTAAAATTATTTATTAATAAAGAATGTTTTTTTAAAAGTTACAGTTCATGTTGAGGATCATAGGCAAAGCAGGTTAGTTCTTGTCCTCAGTTACATCACATCAGCTGTAAACACTTAGTTCCTCACCATCCTCCATTTTCTCTTTTCTCTAGAAGTTAATAAAACAAACAAACATAAAAATCACATTATTTAGAAGTGCAAGCTTCCCTGTCCTGAAGATGGCGCTGATGTAAAAGTGCCTGATGACATTAACTTCTCTCCTGGGTTTTCTGAGCTCTACCCAATAAAATGCACAAGGACAATGAAGGACAAATATAGAAGCGTGCACACCTCGTTTCCTCTTGTCCATTAATTCCTTAGGAAATGGATTAACCAAACATCATGCTCATGATGTTTAAGTATTTTTAACTTTTATTGTGTCAGAGAGGAATAACATCCACTAAATTTCATATTTGGGAGGAGAAAAAAAAGAATACATTAAAATTTAATTGAAATATGTTAAAATTTTAAATTAAAATTTGCATTTAAAGTTAAGTAAAGTGCAGAAAAAAAGTTTTATTATTATTATGATTATAATTAATAAAAATAATATGATTATATATAATATATATGCAGACTATGCACTATTTTACAATATGATATATTGTAAATATGATATACTATAACAGTGAAATACATAATAAACTTTAAAACTCTGAACTACAAAAATGTATAATTTAAAAATGTGTAAAAAAAAAAATACAAAAATGTACAATATGTTTAACAATATTAAAGTAATGCATCTTTAAAATTAAGGCACATAATTATATTATATAATATATTAAATTAGGTGAAATTTAATAATTGTTTAGAGAATTCTGTTCAAATAAAATTTTAAAAATGTTGATTACTAATTTAATACTTAATTATTATTTGAATTCCACTCATTGTTTGTTTGGCCATTAAAAGTGTTGCATTGTGCATGCTCTAATGGAGGTTAATTAATCATTTGGAGTCAGAGCTAAAGACAATCATACAGTCTTTTAAGGACAAAAATTTCAGATGGACTTACTCGACCACACACTCCCATGATAATCCACTACGCAAGTGTTTGAATGCAAACAGTCCCCTAACACGGCACACTGATAAAAAAGCAATTAGTTAGCACCGGTTTGAGCTCAGCCTCAGCAGCGGATCGTGAGCTCAGGACTTATCTGCGACTCCTGTGACCTACCGGACTGGATTTGAAAGCAACTTCTCAGGGGCGGGGGTGGTGTTGGGGGGGGGGGGTTTCAGACTGAGTCGTATTGTGGTGATGATGGCAGTCTCAGTGTGGGATCCTTACTGGATCACTGAAAATATCTCAGCATTAAACCTCTGCTAGATTTGTCCTATAAGGGAAGAAAAAAAGGGGTCTAGGTGATTTGTGTCGCTACAAATGTGCTCCCAGTATGACTCACTACAAATCACAATTGAAGCATTAAAATTGTTTTAGAAATTGTCAATCAACATATAATTGATAATAAATTGCATAGCTATGCTGCCACAAACAAGAATGTAGGCTGCTTTATCTATTTGCGACAAAACTGGGGGAGGTGGAGTTATAGCATTTTGCAAAATGACACAAAAATGACACTTGTATAGGCACAACATTTTTGACGTTATAATTGGCAATTTATGCCTATTGACACCCTTGTGACTCAAAGAAACTATGCACAAAAAGTCTCAGTTTGTAATGCTTAGGAAAAAAGTTTTAGTTTTACTAAAAAAACTGGCTATGTGGATTTATCTCATTTTGCAGTCAATATATTTTAAATCCTCTTCTGTTTGCACCTATGATTAAACATTATTTGATAAAGAAATACCACAGATCTGAAATGCAAGCAGGCAACGTTAATTAAACATCTTTATTAATGGACAGCATGATACAGATACAGGAAAGATTCAGGTCTTCCACTTTTACTGCTAAATGTGTCTAGGATCGGCAAGATCAGTCATGCTGTCAGACATTCTCAGCTGGGATTTTTCACAAATAGTAAAGAGCAAATTGACCTTCAGACCCAAGTGTTTGCATTGTCATGCTAACTCAGTTCTGGAATTTAGCATGCAGAGCACGTAAGTGGGAGGTAAAGGCAGCGCTCGTCAACATGATGATGACACACTATTGGCAAATGCTCAAGCAGCGAGCGACTAAAAGCTCCTCAGGATGCCTGAGGGAACTCGACAGGGAGTGTAAAGCAAACTTGGGCCACACAGTGCTGAAGCCTTTTTGCTGTCGTGATTTACGGGTGTCTAAATGGTGTAAACGGGAGCACATTAGCGCAAATTGATTGTTAGTGTTGTGTCATGTGTACAATGTGTTTGTCTTGTTTATTATCACAAGGAAGGGCTGCGAGTGGCAATATTGTGGGTGGAATATTTAGTTGTTGCAAACCTAAATCTTCATGAACTTCTCCTTTACAACCTCATACATTATCCATACGAATTCCTTCTGATGAATGGTTTAAAACAGCCAAAACAGAACCTGATTTGCTTTGATTGATCTTTTTTCATTTTTAGATGTCCTAGTGGTCAAAATAGAACCTGCAACAATTGCTAATACTGTAGATGCTCACTGGGGCAGGGACAACACTGCTTCATGCTTAGTGCAGAGTGATGAGCAGGATGTGTAATGAGGTTGCCAAGGTGGTTGTTTTTACACCAAATCTAAGAAAAAAATTTACTCAGAAATATCTTTCACAGGAAAATGTTATATAAGTTTTATAGGAAATTTTTCAAAGAAAGTTAAAATGTCTGTTCAGACAGAAAGACTATGATATAAGAATTTTAAAAAAAAATAAATGTAAGATAATTGCAAAGATTGGAACAGGGACAATGAGCTATAGACAGAAATGCATGTGCACCGCTGTGACCTATCTAACAAAAATATTTCTCAATTAGTTTTTTCATTACTTTCAAGTATTAGTTTTGTTTGGTTGGTTTTTTAAGCTGAAACCAGACAAAAACACCTGCTATACTGAAGAAAGACTGTAAACATGTCAACTGTATGTCAATGTTCATGATTCTCAACTACCTTTTACAAGCATTTTTGAAACATTATATTGTAGATTCCATAGATCAAGTGTGATAACCTCTCAATTTCATTTCGCTTGAGATGAAGTCATTATTGAAGACTCCAAATGCACATTCTAATCTTATTCATGCTCTTGAGAAAGTTTGAGTATATACAGACTCGTAAAAGTTCATGGACAAATCCAGGATCATCCATTCCAGCTCTGTAATCCAGAGCGTGAAAGCTGACCCAGTTTAGCCCCTGAGGTCCGTCTTGCATTAATGTTTGAAATTTGGCTGTACGTGTGTTAATGTGGAATATCCCCATGCCATTATAGCTGCTACTGGGAGTTCATTACGAGCCGAACCGTGAACTCGCTGTCAAAACGTCCAGTGCTTCAAATCGCAGCTTATGAGTGATAAAGCATTTTGGAAGAGTCTTTCCGGGGAAATATGTGCTACTAATGCATCTATTACGTCTGTCAATCAAATTCTGTTTCTTTTCTTTTCTCCCAGTGTCACGCTTATCATTATATTAATCTGAGATTTTATCGATCCAGTTGTCTGACTCCATCAGGAAAATCTTGAAAAGCATCAAGATTTCTGCCAAGGTGATGTCCAGTAGGTTAGTGAGTAGGCAAGAATTATTCCTGATGTATTGAAGGTGTACTAAGCACTTAAAGTACAGCATCTTAAATTTTTCTGGGAAGGCAAAATGATGATCAAAAAAGTGTATATTTATTGATGATAAATGTATATTTGATGCTGGCACTTGGTGATAAGTTTAATTGTATATTTAATAAGATTAATTGTACATATTTTCTTTAAAAAATCATGTTTTACCTAATAAGAGAAATCAGGTTATATCACACTTATATATTATAACATGGTTATTATTATTATTAATGTTATGATTCACTTAGCTTGAAATTGTCAGAACATTGCCAAATTGACCATTTTTGCCAAGTCTGTTTTTGCAACTGATGACTGATGATGCAACTTGGTTACAAAATAGTGACTCAAAATCCTTAGCATTAACAAGAGCATTTATTTATTTATTAATTATAATTTATTAGGTATAAATACTAATAAAAAGAAAAAAATTAATTATAGAATGAATCTTGCCAGCCATAACTTTATTAAAACTCTCTATGTATGAACACCTACGAACTAATAATGGCGATTAGCCAATCAGAATTCAATATTGTAACGCGCTGCTCACAAGCTCACGCAAGTTTGCGTAATTTTTCGTGCTGTTCGCATTTTTGCAACGGCCGAGAGAACAGTTCAAGCACAGCTTTTGACATATTTCAAAAAGTAGAGAACTGAAGGTATGATACATACACACAAACCCTTTCAGCGGAGATGCGATGAAAACGAAGGATTCAGTTTAATACAGGAGTTTTCGAAATGACTGACAGCTTTAATGATTATAAAAGAGGAGTTCTTTACCCAATTTGTGTAATTTCATTCTTAATTTATTGTCAGTTTTTTTTATACACAAATATGAACTATACACAAATATTGAACACAAATATGTGCTTAAATTTTTTTTTTTTTAATATGATAAAATATTAAAAACGTTTATACATTTTAATGTGTAATATAGAAATTTTTACTACTATTTTTTGCAACAAAAAAAAAATTATTTGTAAAGTCTGTTCATACTAAAGAAAGCATTCATCTGCCAGGAAAGTAAAAAAAAAAAAAAAAAGAAGAAAAGACATGGCAGGATTTTCTTTTATTTTATAATTACTTATCCCTCTCCATTAAGAGTATACTGTGTACAGTATGGAAGCATGGTCTTTCTGTGGCATTCATTTGACCAAAAAAGAGAAGAAGAAAAAGAAATGTGCTAAATAGGACAGACAGACATTAACACATCATTTCTATGCCCCAATCAGCCAATTAAGGATGTAGCCCCTGAGGCTATCCTTGTACACCTGCTGGAACAGGGCAGGATCAGCATCCTTAAGCAGGGCTTCAGCCTACTGAAAGACACAATTAGAAAATATTCAGACTCACAAACTATATGCTGTTTTTATCATCTGTAAGTTATATGTTACTTATTATTTTATGATCAACCCTTTAAGTTAAGGGTTAAATTTCTAGTTCATAATTAAAAAGAGTTATAAATGAAACATGCCAAGTGGCTTTACACTATGTAGAGGAGTAAACATAGCTTCAGTGCAGGAAACATCGCCCTTCGCAGCAGGACTTGACCTGTCTTGATGCATGCAGCAACAAGGGACCAGTGTCCTGCAATCTCCAGGCAGGAAAATCCTGTCATACGCTTCAAAACATACCTATTCACCCAAAAGAAAAAAAGCATCACAAAGAGAACAACAACAAGAAGCACATTAAGCTCTGGAATTTGATTACTGTACAATTATTTTGTTTACCTCTTTATATTTCTATTAAAAACCCCAACAATTACTTTGATAGTCATGTTGCATTAAGGTAATGACATAATAGAGCAAAAACCTCCTAAAGTCTCCAAAGCCATTTTATTTATTTATTTATTTATTTATTTATTTGGTTCAATGGTTGGTTGGTTGGTCCCAAAGTGAACACAGGAATGGAGCAAATAATCCAGTCTTGGCGTTCTTTGTTGCCGTCTTCAAGCTTTTCTGATCTTTCTACACAAACTGGATTATATCTGTTACTGTTCTCAGCATCAATGTGCATCTTTGCCCTTTCTTTACACTGTCTGTATTTTTTTCCTAATGTGGAAAAAGGAATAAGGAAAGTAAGAGTTATTTTATTTACTCCTGCTATTAAAATATACAACGCTGAAAAAAGTATTAAGTTTAAAAGTATTGAGGATCCTTAATTTCTTCATATTGCATTTTGCAGATGCCCTTATCCAGAGCGATTTGTATTTTTCATTATATAGCAGTTGCTTAAGGGCTCAACGGGGATAACTTGGCGGTTGTGGTATTTGAACCTGGGACCTTCAAGCCGTAGTCCAACGCATCAGCAGGATACTAATCACTGGCCTGATCATCTGTCATCATCTGCACCTGATCATGCCTTATGTTAGATGCCTTTTTTAAAGGCTTTAATGATTCATAGGTCACTGTGTGGCTTAATAAACAAATATTCCTTTGAAACTACAGAGGAACTACTACAGGGACTGGACTGAAAATGAGAGCCAGAAAAAGTCCTTCAGGAAGTCTAGAGAACTATTTCTCAGAGAACTATTTCTCAAGACTGCATTAAAAATACAAGAAAGTCTGTCTCCTTGGAAGCAAAATATGAGGGGAAATGAGGGGTGGCTCAAAACTTTTGTACAGTACTGTACATTTATAGAGGAACTTTTTTATTATTTATTTTACAGTAGAATGGCCCCTGGCAATATGAGATGCATCATTTATATCTCTTTTCACTATACGGTTTATATTGTTGGTTGTTATTGCCCTTCATGTAGAAAACCATATTTTCTTGGTAGACTACTCTCTATGCTAACAGGTGTCCCAGGAGACACCTTTCTTACAACTGAAATATTGTTTTCTTCATTAAAAAAAAAAAAAAAAACGTGAAACACAAAACTGAGCATCAGCCTTGTATGTCTGTCCCCATCTAACATTAGTGGACACATTTGTTAACATTACGACAGTAAAAAAAAAAAAAAAACTAAGACCATTTATCATCATTTTTTGTCCTATTTCTGGTCATACAAAATAATAAGAAAGCTATACTATATGGCCAAACCTGCAGTGACATTATATCCAAATACATATATTTCAATATGGAGTCTGTCCCCCTTTTGCAGCTATAAGAAGCTTCCACTCTTCTTGGAAGGCCATCCACAAGATGTTGGAGTGTTTCTGTGGGAATTTGTGCTCATTTATTCTGTAGAGCATTTATGAGGTCTGGCACTAATGTTGGACGAGAAGACCTGGCTCACAATCTCCGTTCCAGTTCATCCCAAAGGGGTTGAGGTCAGGGCTCTGTGTTAGGGCCAGTCAAGTTCTTCTACACCAAACTTATCCAACCATGTCTTTATAGTCCTTGCTTTGTGCACTGGGGCTCAGTCATGTTGGAATAGAAAAGGGCCTTCAACAATCTATTGCCACAAATTTGCTTAGAAGCATAGCATTGTCCAAGATAATGCCTTTTGTATGCTGAAGCATTAAGATTGCCTACCTGTAGGAGAAAGGAAAAGAGACACATGTTGCCCAAGCTAGCTGTAGCTAGGTGGCTAGCAAACTGGCTAGAGGCAGCTGAACATGCTTGGGTAAAATGAGAAGCATTAGCCAGCCAGTGAACTAACTACCTACAGCTGAATATCCTTGGCCAAAATGTTAAACCATCTCCTTCTGGGTTTTATAAATGCTTTTGCTGTTGCCAGATTAGGTCTTCACATTGGACCATTTTGGACCAGTTTGAATATAAACAGCGAGAAAGCATAATGTTGTTAAAGGGAGTGGATTTTTTTAGTTAAATGGAATCTGACTTTTATATTTGTATTCCTATTTGGCATTGAGGCAGTTAGCTATAGCCCTCTATCCTGCTTAGGCACCGGTCTTCAGACGTTGAGACATGAATTAGAATTGACTTACTGACATGATTTCTTTTTAGAGAATGTACATGTAGGTGGGGTGGGTGTAAATAGCCAAAGAGCTTCCACTCTCACCAGGGTGTAAATAAATACTCCATTATTGTTTTTTTTAGCAATAACAATTTGTCAGCTAACCTCTTGATCATGATATAAAATTTCTTTTTTCTTTTTTTTGCATATCATTCATCCCAGGAGTTGTGGATTAATTTTCTCCAACAGCAGCTCTGAGAGTAGTAGGTTTTATATTATCCATCAAGAATAATTTGATCTATCAAAATGAATTTTTTAAAATGAGTTAATTATAATAAAAGTAATAATGATACATAATGATAAAAATCACACAGCAGAGAAGATACCTAGCAAGAACCCTAACATCATTGGAGGATTTTTATGTTTTGGTTGTGATAATGTTCGAAGCCATCTGCCCACGGAACGATGTGGTTTTTGAAAGTTAGAATGACATTGATGAAATGATGTTGAGATAACATTGAATAAATAAACCCAAACACAATGTTACAACATTACTCACTTACTCATCATCTGTCCCGCTTTATCCTGTATACAGGGTTGCCGAGGGCCTGGAGCCTGTCCTAGGAGACTGGGGGCACAAGGCGGGGTACACATTGGGCAGGGTGCCAATCCATTGCAGGGCACACACGCTCATTCACACACTACGCGCAATATGCCTAAACACCAATTAGCCTAATCTGCATGTCTTTTGGACTGTGGGAGGAAACCGGAGAACCTGGAGGAAACCCACCAAACATGGGAAGGACATGCAAAATCCATGCACACGGACCCGAGGCGGGAATCGAACCTGGACCCTGAGGGTGCAAGTCGACAGTGCCACCATGCTGCATCTCATTTGTGTTGGTCATGTCATTAAAGTGTTTCTAACTTTCAAAAACAACCGAATACCAACGTTGTTCCAATGTTGCCCAATGTTGCCAAATTGACCTTACCACAAATATGGTTAATGATAGAATCAGGAACTATAAGTTTAACGCCTCCCTCACTCACTCACCCACAAACATACACTCATTTCTAACCAGCCTCTCACATTAATTCCGTATAACAGACTATAAACCCTCAGTTCAATTTCCATTCTTAATTAATTTTTTTTATTTCATTATCAGCTCGGACGTGTAATATGACCCTTCTGTCTTGAGCTTTCCACTATCTTTGTCTTTTATTTTACCATACACACACACACACACACACACACACACACACACACACACACACACACACACACACACACTCAGCCAGTCCTTATTGTCTTGCTTCCATTGTGAGGACCTTTCATTAAAAAAAAAAAGTTAATTAAATTACTTCCGTAACTCCAGTAACTAAAATGATTGCTTTTTGGTTCTTGGCTGAAGATCAGTCGAATCTCTCATCAAGGTTAAAAGTGCTAGATACTCCTATTCTTGCGAAGACATTTGCATGAATCCATTCCCAAACATTTGCATAAACCCATACTCATACATTCACACATACACAAACAGGAGCATTAGTGCAAATTATGAGTATTGTGCTGTCTAATTTGCTTTTGTTTATAATCACAGGCTTGTTTCTTGGTTCTTGTTTCCTCCAGCACTTAAACATCTTTTCGTTATACAGCTCGTATAAGGCATCCAAATGCATCCCTTTAAAAATAAAAATAAAAATAAAAAAAATCACTTAGAGCCGTGGTGTGCATCATGAATTAATTTGAAGAGCATTTAAAAAAATCATGATAGTGTTGAATATAAAGTAAGGCTGTAGCTGTCATTATAACAGACAGTTTAATCAGCTTGCGAGATTGTGCTTGTTATCTGAAGCAGTATACTGTATAATCCAAACGTGTAGCTGCTTGAGGAGGCGAAAAGGAAAAATAAGTGCTGCAGAAGATTCGACTGGTTGATGAGAGGAACAAAGTTGGAGGGAAGCAAAGAAAAAAAGTAGCCGACTAAACACCATATCACTGTCACTTCCAAAGTTATGGCAAACATGTTATGGAAGCGCATACAGTAGTGTGTCATCGTTTCTACAGTAATTATTATTATTTACAAAAATGCTCCATTTACAAAGCCGTTCACAGATTTTTTTCTTTTTTTTGTTTGCACATTTGTCACGCTTAAATGACTGAGAACATCAAACAAATTTGTAATATTATGCAAATGTAACCAGAGTAAATACAAAATGCAGTTTTAAAATTATGATTTCATTTATTCAGGGGGAAAAAAAATCTATGTGATCAGCCACATTTTTTTGGAAAGCTGAGTTAAATTTCACTTGCCAAACCCAGATCTCATTACTGCCAGACCTGTTGAATCAAGAAATCGCTTAAATAGCCATTGTCTGACAAAGTGAAGCACATTAAAAGATCTCACATCATGCCATGATCTAAAGAAACAAATAAAAAACAAAATAATTGACATGTATCAGCTTGGAAAGGGTTACAAAGCCAAAGGTGAAAACAAATGCTGACCAACAAACACAAAAGCGTGAACTTTTTGGAAGGTTTCATAAAAAGAACATCATATCAACAGTCAAACATGGTGCTGGTACTGTAGGTGATGGTCTGGGGCTGATTTGCAGCTTCAGGACAAAGACAACTAGTCATAACTGATGGAACCATGAATTCTGTGCTCTACCAGAAAATTCTGAAGGAGAATGTTCAGCCATCACTTTGTAACCTCAAACTTGGGTTATGGAGCAGGACACTGATCTGAAACACACCAGCAAATCCACTATTTGTTTCATTGTCTGAATTATTTAAGTGTGTTAAATATGCAATAAAACAATCAGGAAGGGGCAAATACTTTTCACAGTACTGTAATTTAAGACTTATGTTTTTTTTTCATTAATGGAAGGATTCTTCAGTGTTAGCGCTTTGTATCGGTCAATACGTTTTGCATCATGGGAAAGTCTTCAGGACGTTTATATTTTCTCTGTAACTTAACACGGCGCATTACTTTTTATGTCATTAACCTTTAGAGTGGCTGATGAAGTAGTTGATGCAAATAAGAACTTGTTTTACTAATTGTAACAAAGATGGACTCCACACAAAGGTAAGTTTCAAGATGAGTAGGTTTTATTTATTTCAACGTAATTCACGGCAGGATACGAGTCTTTAGCTTGTCTGCCGGTAAAGCTAGGATAGCGTAAACAGCAAACTCACACACCACAGCGACACGGAGCTCCACGCTCAGGGACGGAGCCAGGAGAGCTTCTGAAAGGTACAGGTAAGTAATCAGGTAAGTCTTAATCTTCTTACTTGGAAGTCTGTAGGTGAGTCCACACTCATGGGTACGAGCCCGGACGTTGACTGAAGCGTGGTGTGTGGTCTTTATGTATTCGTGCTGATTAATGACAGGTGGTTGTGATTAGTGCTCTGGTGATAGAGGGCGCTGTGTCAGATTGAGTTCGGAGATTGTGGCCTGACTGTGACACTAATACTACAGAACATTAAATATAACCATAAATGGATAAAAAAAAAAATAATAATAATTTGGCCAGAATAGCACCAGTTGCACAGCTCCAGACGTACACAGGACGATATCTTTTGGCACGTTGACTTATGGAGGTCGGTGCTCCCTTGACTGTGCGTGCAGCCTTGTGCTGCCATCTGTTCTTGTGTTACAAAACTTGTCTCAAAACGTTTTGATTCCACCTTGTACCAGCCAAAAGTTAAGCTATAACTAAAGTTCACAATTTCAAAAATGTAAAAACGGATCTCAAAGCTCTATCTGATCCTTCACGCTCACCATGCTCCATGTGGAAAAACCTCTCAGATAATGCTTTTTTTTCTCACAGTCCCCTTGTTTCACTCCTCCGCCAAAGATGCAGTTTCAGAGAGTGTGTAAATGAGCTACTGCTGAGTCATGCCATTGCCAGAGAGCTGAGCAACAAGCCGGGGAAGGGGATCTTATTATATTTACGTATATACGTATATAGAAGCTGTATATTGTTCTTATTATTATGCAACATTTTACCTTATTAATGCACCTGAGAAATGTGTAGTTCTTAGATACCCACCTGATTGCACTGTTGTGAACAGTGTATTATAGCTATTATTATTTTTTTTATTAATAAATTTACCCTCTTCCAAATTTCCAAAATTTCCAAATTTTAACCTAGCTCTCAATATTCTTCTACACTCTGCTTGTATCTTTGTATATTCATAATACATTAACAACATTACAATTTCCCTTTGAGATTAATAAAATGTATCTATCTTTTTATCTGTCTATCTGTCTGTCTGTCTGTCTGTCTATGGTAGGGGGACAATCGAACTGGTTTGTTTAAACCCAGGCCAATACAAAAATGGAAAAAGAATAAAAAGCAGAGAATGCTTTCTCTCGCTCCCTCTCTCTTTTTTTTTGTTTGTACATGCACACTGGAGACCCAACTCTGTGTCAAAAATTTACCAAAAAGTATATTGTACATTAATATCTTATATGAAGTTACTCACACTCACTGACGCACTCATTGTCTATAACTTTTTATCCTGTATACAGGTTTGAGGGGGGTCTTGATTCTATCCCAGGAGACTTATAGTACACGGCAGGGTACATCCTGGATGGGGTGACACTCACACACTATAGGTAATATTAGGAATTCCAATTAGCCTAATCTGCATGTCTTTGGACCATGGGAGGAAACCGGAGTACCCGGAGGAAACCCACCAAGCACGGGGAGAACATGCAAACTCCATGTACGCAAACCTGAGGCAGGAATCGAACCCTGAACCCTGGAGGTGCAAGGTGATGGTGCCAAGCACTAAGCCACGGTGCCACCCTGTGTGAGGTCACAGGGATAAAATCTGATTGGTTTGTTTAAATCCTGGCTAATACGAAAAAGAAAAAAAGAAAAATGACACAATGGAGACCCATCTCCTTAAAAAAAAGGAATTTTGCATAATAAATGCCTGTTAACTTATGAAACATTTCTCATTAACATGGCAAGCTGTGGTTTTTCTTATTAAATTCAAGGTAGAACAAGAGAGACTGATGAGAATGAGGTATTGTCTTTGCGTATAGAAACACTTTTAAATAATAATATGTAACGGGTTCGACCCTAAGTGCACGGGCAACACCATGAAACACGGACACGAGGCAAGGTCTTACTGGGAAAAGGTCTTACATCCGCGGCCGGCCCTACTCCTTCGCGCACCAGTAGAAGGGGAGGGCACCTACCTAGTGAGCGAGGAGTGAGCAAGGAGCGATATTAATTTGGGCGCACACCCATCACAGGCGCACGCCGTGACAAATAATAATAATAATATTAAAAAACTTCCTAAAATATACATAATATAGAATCAATTAATAGTCTATATGATTATCACAAGAGCACAATATAAGGATACAATAAAGGTTCATATTCAACACACAAACTCGTAGTGCAATATAGCAATAAAAAGTTATGTGCAGGTATTTTTTTCTCCACTTAGTCCACTTGCAATAGTATTTTGCATGATAAACGTTGCACACTGAATAGTGCTTGGGTATTACAAAAAAAAAAAGAAAAAAAAAAGACTTAAAAAGACTTTTTAGCCTTTTTTTGTAGGAGGGTTTCACTAGTCTGTCATAATGCATGTCATCGTTGGGGATCATATCAGTGCAATGACCCTCAGGTGAATATAAAGATGTAAATTTCCATATGAAATGGAAATCTCTGCTGAAGCACAGTCATGCGTATTGATGAAAGCTGACAAATCTGTCACCTTTCAGTGTGCTGGGATGAAACTCAAGGCCGTGGAAAATAGCGACAGATAACTGCAGGACTGTATTGAAAATGTTAATGTTGCGCACAAAAAGCAAGATTCAAAGCGGAGACTAATTAACAAGATGTCCTTTGAATATTGCTCACTGCCTCCTACTCACTGGTCTTGATCATTATTTATAGTGACAGGCAATATAGTTGATATAATTGGTTATTCTATGTTGTTGTTGCCAATTCCCAGGTCATTATCCTGGATGCTTAGCTATTACAAAAACAGCTAGCAGCTGTGTGTGTTCGTGTCTGTTGTATTGCATAGTGTAGGAGGGTTGAACACGCTTAGAGGAGAGCACTAACTAGCTTGTTGTGTTTGTAAGATTTAAGAATTAATGTAAATTGTGATCGACAAGCATCCTGATGTTCTAGCAGTACAGTGAAACAAGGTCATTCTAATGACCTTGTTAGTGTTTCTATAGTAACAGATCACGTTCCACGACATTAAATTTAGTTATAAGTGAATAAAAAGTAATAAAAAACATAATTGTAAGCAAAATGCTGCGGGTACAAAAGGAATATAACACCTTGGAAAGTAATGTTCTAGGTCATGTAGGTATAGAAATGATGTAATTATCCAGATCCAGATCATCACACCCTATGTACAATTACACTGCCTGGCCCAAAGATTTCATTCAGTCACTTTAAGCTTTGATTACAGCACACAATGTGGTGTCCAGTTTGTGTGTAAAAATGATTCCTCATTCCTCATTCCCCAGGACCACTCTTTTACAATTTGTGTCCTGGAAATATACCTGTTCCATCAGGGAAGAAAAACTCCATAGATGTGATAATCTGGGCCCGGTTTCCCGAAAGCTTCTTATCACTGTAGTTCTTAAGTTGTACCTTAATCTCTCTTTTAACGTTATGGCGCGATTCCTGTTCGTAGGCTAAGTATATCTTAGGGAAGTCACACGTTCGTAAGGTTGGTCTGGACCAAACTTAACGCACTCTTAGCGTAGGTTCAGCTCAAGACGCTAGTCGCGGCCACTGAGCAGCAGTCTAATAGAGTGACTTTTAATTAGCCTATTTCATAATGTGACTAATGCATTAAAATTGGCAATCACTTTTAATACTGAACAGGTGGCAAACAATTTGGCAGCGATACAACGTGTTGTTGTGTTAAACTGAAGACGGCGCCGTCCGCTTTAGGCAAAACTTGAGCCCTTTTCATATTTTGCCTGAGGTGGCTATTTTAAAAAAAGTTTCGCCTTCCAAGGCAACAGATTATGGAGCTTCTTGACCTGCTCAGACCTGCACTTGCCAGG
>JAQMYJ010000019.1:2482162-2495178 GCA_030014305.1 Clarias laeviceps | reverse complement strand
TAACGGTTTGGCTCGCTTGGAACCTCGGCTGAGGTGGTACTAAAAAAAGGACCAGGTACCAGGTACTGTTCCCAGTGCAAAACCCCCCAAAAGTGAGCTGTACTGAACCGTGCCGTGCCGTACTATGCAGTGGAAAAGTGCCATAAATCACAGGTCAAAGAACAGGCTAACATGTTTAAAGCAAGATAATCCATAATCAGATACTAAAGGAAAACAATTATAAAACTAGGGCAGAATTTACAAGTAAAGTAAGCAAGGGGACCAAATTTGCAAACTGGCTTGAGAACATAAGGCAATCTTCACACAAAAGAAATTAGACTGTAGACTGGACTAATCAAAAATGGTAACCAAACATGGTTGAAAACTGGAAGCACCAAAGTTGGAAATTGGGGTGCAAGAATGTACAGGGCTAACCTAATAACATGAGCTAATGTTCATAAAAACCTTCCTAAATTTAAGACATAAAGAATCAGGATCACTTAACAAAACAACTTACACAATACACTCTCACTTAATTCAAATCTGACCTGGTCCTCTGATGTAAAATTTATACACAGCTTCATGGACTTGTAAATTATTACTTACTTAAGTGTTAAGTATTAATAACGCTGTCTAACAACAAAGACGCAAAGAGAATTACCATCCACATCTACAAGGTTCAATGAAAGGATTTTTAAGAAGCACAGAGAAGTCAAAGAGACAGTGATCGATTTAGAGACTAACCCTGAACGAAATGAGGGAACTAAAAGGGGTGTTTGAGCCAAACCAGGACTTGTGATGAAATTTTTGGTGAATGAAGGCATAAAAGAGATTGACATTTACAGAAGACTTCAAGCACTCAGGAGACTCTTAGCCGCAGTAAAACATTAGAATGGTGCAAACGTTTTAAAGAAGGTCAGGAACAATGTCATTGAGCAATGATTCTGGTTGAGGTGGCTTGGAGCGCACTTTAATTCCCATGAACAATCAACGAGTGGAATACCTGATCCTTGAAAATCAATGTCGCCAACTTGCAGAAGAGACAAGTCTGTCTCTGTCTGTGGGAACTGTTGGTCATTCACCAACACCACTTGCACGTTGCAGGACCTTGGCTAGGAGATATTGCCGTATCTCCTGTACAGTCCTGACCTTCAAGCTTCAAGCTGATTCCTACATATCTGAGGCGTTAAAGGAGTTAAAATGTAGCAGGTAGTCCGATCATGACTGTGGTCATACTGAGAAAACTTTCTACCTTGATGGTATCCAAGAATTCCACTAGTGCTTGGGCAGTAGTAGCTCAATAGTTAAGGGATTAATAATTGGAAAGTCTTAGGATCAAAACCCTAGGACCACCAAGATGCCACTGTTGGCCCCTTGAGCAAGGGCCTTTACCCTAAACTGCTCAGATGTATAATGAAATTAATTGTAAGTCACACTTGGTAAGGGCGTCGGCCAAATGCCATAATATAAATGTATAGACCAGGGGTCAGCAACCCGTGGCTCTGGAACCACATGTGGCTCTTTCATGCCTTTGCTGCGGCTCCCTGCGGCTTTGGAAAATAAATAATGAGTATTTAATTTAAATGTATTATATCTTAGTTTTTTTTATGTAATTTTAAATTTGAAGATTATGGTGATCCTCTCACATACTCAATCATCTTCTATACCATTTTATCCTGTATTTAGGGCCGTGTGGGGCCTGGAGTTTATCCTAGGAAACATAGGGCACGAGGCTGGGTACACCCTGGACAGGGTGCCAATCCATCGCAGGACACACACACATACACACACTTGGGAATGCCAATTAGTCTAATTTGCAGTTCTTTGGACTGTGGGAGTAAACCGGAATACCCGGAGGAAACCCATCAAGCATGGGGAGAACATGCAAACTCCATGCACACAGAGATGGGAATCGATCCTAGCTATGGTGATCCTGTAACATTAAAATAAAAGATATTTAATTTAAAATTGCCTCACAACCGCTGATGTGCAACACCCGCTGGCACACGATTTATTGAGCTTTTTGACCCCCTGGTTTTATTCAGGTTGACAGCTGACTGCACGCTCCAGCACATGCGATAAAAGGATGATGGCACACAGAAGCAGGCGGCATTTTTGGTTTGCTGCAGGTGGATAAGTCGAGTTGGCCTTTTTATTTCATAAATACAACGAGGAGTTCAAAATGTAGCAGTTCATTAATTTTATAAATGGAACACATTATAGTTTTTTTTTTATGTATATACAATAACATAAAGGTAAAATATGAGATATGCAGTGTTATCTTCAGTTAAGACGTCAAAAGGGTTTTGTGGCTCCCGGTGTTATGTTTAATGTGAACACTCTTTGTACATTAATAACCACTCATTAACCATTCCCTGCTGTACGTACAGGTATAAATAATTATGCTCCGACTTTTTTCCTTCATCTTTCACTTCTTTAATCAATCAGGAGTGTTGCTTGGATTCAGGACAGACTGTAGATTAGCATCTTTTTTTTTTTTTTTTGGAAAGCAATCAAATTGTAATAAATAAAAGTCCTGCTTTTCTAAATAAATGCTTGACTCTGAAATCATGCTTTCCAATTTACTCGTAATTTTTCTCTTTGTATTTTCCTTCTCTTTTATTTATTGAAGATGCATTCGATGTGCTAGATTTTGTTCTATCCTTTCTGTGTTTTTGTGCTTTTTTTGTCTTTCATGTTTTGGCTCTTTCTCTCTTGTCGTGGTTTTAATTCTTTAAAAAAAATCATTTATATTGTGTTAACAAAGTCCGTACAGTATTGTCAGTCAAAGAGGTAAAATAGAAAAAAAAAAAAGGATTTCTGTTTCACATCCTCTTTAAATGGTTAAAGAGCAAAAGGAAGCTGTGAAGAAATCTGTTGAAACACTACAAATTTCCGGCTTGGATCATCGTCTCATACATTCAATTTGCAGAGCTCGCACCTGAAAAAAAACAAAACAACCACCCCTGGGTAAGGTTGAAGGTATCTCATTTCAAGCACATCGGCCCTGTGAGATCGCAGAGGAGCGACATGAACAGCAGACAGAAACAAGTTCGCTGTTTGAGAGCTTAGCGAAAGACCTAGAATAATAAATCTTGTTGAAAGAAATATCTGATGGAGCACACGGTCAACATTCAGACGTTCAGAAGCTGCAGTTCAGGGGCTTGTGATCGTCGTCCCGTGACAAATCTGACAGGGAAATTGCCTTTCTTCAAGCAGCCGTGGTTTCAAAATCAATTTCGTTCAAAGTAAGGCTGCATGTATTTGATTCGATTTGATCTGTGCTGCCTTGCATGTTGTAAAAGATGTTAAATGTGTCAAGTAAGAAATCAAACACTCAGAGACATGCTGTTATAGTGAAATAATCAACAGTTTGCTGGAATCAAGAAGCAGGGTTTCTGTTACTACAATGGACATTATTATTGTAAAAAAAAAAAAGACTGAGTGTTTTTCTGGCATTTTTGTCTTTATGATTGAACGAGTCAGGCATGGAGGAGGTAATGCAGAATGCAAGTGCAGATGGTGGTTTAATAAAATGGAGAGAAAACATTACTGCGAAACTTTATCAGGAACAAAACTTGGACTAAAACTAAACTATGACTAACCGATAGTAACTTTAGTTACTTAGTTACTACTAAACTAGGCCACAACCACACTGTAAACCCGAATAAGTTTGCAAAACTCAAAAAAAGATGAGTTTTTGAGTTTGTTTTTGAGTCATTCAAATCAAATAAATTGTTGTTGGTCTTTTGGCTGCTCCAGGCAATGGGTCGCTACAGCAGACAATCCAGTCCTCAGACAAGCTTGGCACAGGTTTTACGCCAGATGCCCTTCCTGACACGACCCTCCCATTTTATCTGGGCTTCGGACAGACACTTCATCCAGTTGTTGGGACTCAAACCCGGGCCTTTTGCATGGCAGGCGAAACACCTACCACTGAGCCACCAGTGCCCTGTTGCCCAGTTAAGGTGACAGTTACTGTTACTTAAGTATTTATAGATACTTAAAATAACAAATTTGTTCAGCTAACTTGATTTGTTCTACAAACTCGTAAATACCAAAAAGTTCTAAATACTCATCAAGGTCTATTAGTTTGAACTAATTGTAATTATTTAAGTTAACAGTACTCAATATGTTTAATTACTACTGTAACTGAAACTTACTCACTCACTCATTCATCATCTGTACGACTTTATCCTGTATACAGGCTCATCATGGAGTCTATCCCAGGAGACTTTGGGCATGATACATCTCAGGGCACACAAACATTACTGGCAATCTTGGAATGCCAGTTAGCCTAAACTGCACATCTTTGGACTGTTGGAGAAAACCCACCAAGCATGGGGAGAACTTGCAAGATCCATGTTTACAGGCCCGAGACGGGAATCGAACCTGGACCCTGGAGGTGCAAGTGCTAAGCCACCGTACTGCCCCTAACCCAAACACTGACTTTAAAGTCAAGTCCAGTTAAGTAGGCTTTTATTGTCATTCCAACCATATACAGTTCAGTACACAGTGAAACAAAACAACGTTCCTCTAGGACCAAGGTGATACATACATGCAACAACATAAATTAACAACACAACTCTACCAGAACCAGCTAGCTAACTAAGAGCCCTAATTAGCTGACTAGCTCAGATATGACAGATTTACATTTTTTTATTTTTAACCTAAAACTATTTCTATACAAAAAGGAGACAACAGTAGACAATAGACAACAAAGTGCATGTGTAGTCCAACTAAGGTCCATGGAGGCCAATGGTGACCACTGTATTTATTCCCATTTTGTACAACCGAACACCAGTTGATCTAATCTGAATGTCTTTGGACTGTCGACGGAACCCGGAGACCCCGTAGATAACTAACCAAGCATGAGGAGAACATGCACACAGACCTGACGCGGGAATCAACCCCACTAACCCCCCTGATCTGAAACATTGACTTTAAATAGACAAGCTAATGAACCTTAAAGAGGTCCACAATTTGAAAACGGTGCTGTGGTGAAGCGCAGGATGAGAACTGAAGTCCACAACAAGGTTCAAAGTTCTCCTGAAACACAAAAGTAAAAACATAACTCAAAGACAAATACGGGAGATTTCTGACATTATAGTTTTCATCTAGTTGTATTTATGTGTGATTAACATTTAATGTTGTAGACTATCTACGAAACAAATTAGTTCCTGTTATCAGGGACGTCCCGATAAGAAATTATCACGATACCCAAGTTCTGATTTGATTTGTATTGCGATTCTGTAATTAGCACAATGAAAAAAAAAAATAATAATAATAATAATAAATCTTGAGTTTGTTACAATTCTAAATAAAAATGATCTGCTCCATAGTTTGCAGTACCACCTGCAGGATTGTAGGGGAATGGTGGCATTTTGCCACCTCAAATGCAAACATATAGAAATTAACGGTTAAAGGTTAATTAAAGGTTTTTGCTTCCACACAAAAGAATTGCGACGCATAACTGAATACATTTTTATCCCATTTCAATGATGGAATACCAGGGTAGGTACAATGGCACTTCAGTGGGTATCACTATGTGTTTAAGAAAAATTGAGATTAACAACTGTACCAAAAATGCAAAAAGAAAGAATGAGAAAAACACACATTACACAACAATTCTTTCCCCGTCAATCAACATCGATGGTCTGTAATGTTAATGGTCGATGGTCAAAACATTTGTAATTGTATTAAACTGTGTAAATAAAGTACTCATCAAATCTATTAATAGAAGAACTGTGTAAACGTAAGTGTAAAGTAAACATCCCTATTATCTTACATTAAGTTTGTTTGTGGTTATGTAGTTATGTGAGTGCGTTCAAACCGTTTCACGATCAGGATATAGTCATTTCTCTTTAATCGCAGCTATATTGTTAGCCGCTTTTTATTGTATTTAATCTGACATGGAGAACAAACATTATCACACTGTGGTCTGTAATAAAATTGGTCTGAGTTACTGGATTATCTTGGTGAGTCTCATAAGTATTAATCTTGAACGACATGAGGGATTGAACTGCGTAATACCGGCTTTATTTGATATGACGTGCAATAATCATCATTTTTGATAGCTGTTTATGAATCTTTTTATCCTAAATTACTGCCTTTCTGCTGATTGTTGTAAATTTAGCATCCGCTTTATGAGACAAAGGTCATGTGACTAAAACATGTCAATTTGCTTGAATTGCATTATTCCACAGTGTCATCCAAATGGCTTTTCCCAACTCTCTTTACATGTAATGTGATTTTTCTATAAAATTGAATTTATCTGTTTTTGCAAAGAAACTCTGGTTAAAAACGCCAGATGATCTGAACGCCGGTCAGAGTGAAATGCAACACTAAACCACTAAGTTAGTGTCCTGGAAATGAAACTGACCTATCCATTTCTTCATCCTTTGCTTCCCGAGCGATCCGTGGAACTCAATTAGCTCACGAACCTGTCCCTGGAAATGCGTTCGCCTGAAGTGGTAATTGGGAAGGGACGCCTCTTACCAGGAGAGAAACTCATTCATTTGATGCGATGATGAAATTTTAATGCTGGCTGACATGAATTCATGTAAGTACATTCTTACTGTACAGTACATATAGCAATTTTTAATCCTTTTTTTTGTAGAATATTTCCATTTCTACATGAAACCAATCCTCCACTCCGCACGGTTTTCACGCATCGTTCTGCTCTAGGGTCCATTAATGCAGTCTTTACACCAATAAAACATTCACAAACAGCAGCCTAGATCATCCAAAATGATTCCGCTACTCTTGGGGTAGTATCGATATCTAAAGGGCGGTCATTTACCCCCTGACACGAGAACATTATCCGATGATGGTCCATTTTAAGACGGCCGTTTCTTGTCTTCATTGCTCCCAATATCCTTCAGATATCCTTGTTCATTGACTTTTCAGAAAAATATTAATGAAGCATGCTGTGTGGAATCCATAATTAGATCTGTGCCTCCTTTACTGCAGTCACTGGGGAGGAGTTCAGCCAGCATTTCCTCGTAGCAGCAGTTTTTTAAAATATATCGACTGGGACACTCGGTCGCCCTGGGGTCACAATGCAGCTGGACAGATGTGAATACACATCCTTCACATGTGGCATTTACATTAGTTTTAGTCACACATGTGATGGATTTATGTGTACGAATATATATATATATATATATATATATATATATATATATAGGAAAAGTGCTTAATCGATTTCACACACACATGGGATGGAAAGAATGTGCATTCACATCTGTCCAGCTGCATTTTGAACATATCTTTATAATCATAAAAATCTTTTTTTGCTTGTTTGTCCTTAGCTGGTTAGATTTATTACCCCATGTAGACATTAACAATCTTTTTTCATCTCTTTTCAAATTATGACTATGTTTTTATATTTTTTGAAATCTGAAGTATTGTTCTAGAATGTAGAAAATAAACCACTGAACAAAAACACTGAATTAGACGCTGTGTCCAAACGCTATCCCTTTCGGTCATGAAGCTGTGAAAGTAATAACCATTTAGTTTTGGGTTATGAAGACAGAGGACGCTGCTCTAGTATTAGCTGCTTCTTCTTCTGTTCAACGAAGCCCAGGACGGGAACCTGGTGCGTAGACTGGTTTCTGTTTCTGATTGAGCTATACAGTACAGCCAGGAGTAACTCGACTCCCATCTGCATTGTCTGGGTGCAAGTCGGAGGTTAAACTGATGATCTCAGGGCAACCACACACTCACTTACACAAATTGAGCAATCTGGGAACAGCATCTACATATCTTTGGGCTGTGGGAGGAAACCGGAATACGCAGAGGAAACCCACCAAGCACGGGGAGAACATGCAAACTCCATGCACTCAAACCTGGAACCTGGAGGTGCAAGGCAACAGTGCTAACCAGTGCACCACCAAGCCGCCCCACTATTAAACATAGCTCTGTTTTTTACTGTTGTTTTTTTACAGTGCAACTTCACCAAGTGTTCAAGTGATCTCCATTCATGTTTTTTTTCTGTTCACATTTCTTTCACAAAGATGACAGTTCAGCGCTATTCTTTAAGGATGTGTTTAAGGGTTCGTTACCCAGTTCCAGTCATTTCAGTTGCAGCTCAGTAATTTGATCCTTCTAAAATGGCGATTTTCTTTATTGCACAGGCAGTGTAGATTTTCACATTTGCATTTTGTTAATTGCCTTAAAATGTAATTCTTTGATTCCTTCATAACCTCAACATCGTTGCACTTTCATAACAGGCCTCAGACACGTAAGCGCAATCTTGTCAAGCCATTTTTTTTTTATAATGACAACTGATGTCATTTGAAATGTCACTCAAGATGTCTAATCATTAATCAGTTGTTACACAAAGATTCCTAGTGATTCCGAAAGATACAAGCATTCAGTCTGAATATTCAGGAGATGGGAAAGGTTTTGTGCCGGCTGATTGTATAAGTGTCATTCTAGCGATTATTTCTGAGCCGCCCGTCTGCTATAATCGCACCGCCGTGTCTGTAGGTGCAGATGGACAGCTGATATACGACTGTACACTGTTAAGGCCTGCCATAATTCAGTTCCTCTCACAAACAAGTCGAGCTGGACCGTGTGGCCTTGAGTGATTAATGACCACGCTGGCTTTTAGGAGCTGTCAGAGAGCCGTGTCTCATTTATTTATGCCTTACGTCAAATTTGTAAAACACAGTTCAAGTGCAAAGTTCTTTCAAATGTCTGTCACGAAGGTGCAAGTTTATGAGAAATGTTGCATAGTGCATGTCATTTTCATCTTTAATTAAATATAAAGTGGGTTCTTAGGCTTGTCTCTGTAGGTACAATATTCTGTACAAGACCAAAAGGTGGTTGTTGTTGTTGTTGTTGTTACTGATGCTTCTTATATAATATTCCTATATCTGTTCGTATTTATTGTATATTTAAAATAATTGTGAAACACTATAAGATGTATTTTACATATGAAAGGTACTATTTACTGTAGAGAATACTACAAATATTATTATTACATTTTAGTCTTTTACTGTGTTACTATATGACTATGCTGCAATTTGTATAATTTCTATTTTATATATAAATATGTGTATGTCTATACAGGTGTGTCTCAATAAATTAGAATATCCAAAAAAAATTTATTTCAGTAATTCAATTAAAAAAGTGAACCTCATATACAGTAGATTCATTACACACTGACTGATATATTTCAAATACACACACATATAGAGTCAGACAAAAATGTATACACACTTCAGTAAAAGATAAGACTTGTCTACATATTTTTATACATGAATTATTGCTATCCATTCTATATTGATATGTGATAATATTGTATTATTATGAGATAATAATATTTTCAACATTATATTAATATATTAACATAAATATTAATATACACCATACCATATATACTGTCTGTGTTTGTGTGAATAAATTGCCTACACATATTTTTTTATTGTCTTTTTTTTTTTTAAAGTTTGTACTTAACTTTGTAGATGACATTTATAAACTTTCCCTTTTAGTGTTTTTTTATTTTATTAGTTTATACCTATGCTTTAATAGATACTCTCATTTGGACACTGCAGACCTTAGAGCTTATACTGCATAATCACAGTCTGCTCTGTCTTGTTCATTAAGGCTCTACATCTACATCTGAATTCCTTTTGAGACAAATAAAATTACAGCTTGTCATGTTAATGAGGAATCTGCACCATCTGCTCCACCTGCACTGCCTGAGACAAAAGGTCCCCAGCCCTCTGTCTGACACGTCAGTCTGCAGAACAAAAGGGAGAAAAATGTCAGAGGAATGCAACAGCAGGGGCCCAAACTAAACCACGTTTACCTGGCAGAAATCCCTCTCACAGGTCTCTGTCCTCCAGACTGGATCCGACACTCGTTTCCTAGTGAGGTCAATCAGCAGGCTGGTGAGGCCTGAAAAATTAGGTACAAACCTCTAATAATAGACAGGCAACCCCAGGAACTGCCTCGTCCCCTTTTGGTCTTGGGTCTTAGATCAATTTGGGGACGCACCTGGAAGCCAAGATATCGTACTTCCACCCACTTGATTGTACACCTCTTTGGGTTTGTTGAGAGTCTCGCCATCTCTGGGATCTCAGACAGCCCTCATGTGTTGTATTGTTCATTGCTATAAATTATTTGGTTATCTATCAAAAAAAAAGCGGACCGACCTGTCAGACCTGGGCACCAAGACTACCAGGTGGCTCCACTTGTTGTTAGGAATCTTTACTTCTTTGAGCATAGCCATAAATTCCAGGAAGAAACCTTTTAATGACCATCTTGTGGCAGGTGATAAAGCTAGATATGCTAGGGGACAACAGCTTCTCGAGTCTACTCTTGGCATGCTCCTGTGTTTGGTGCATTTGGTGTTGGGGTTTTGTCGGTTCACCCCTAACGCTCAACCATACCCAGCTACCACAATTTCTGTGAACATATGTAGGAGGGTGAACATATTACCAGCAGTTGAAAAATGTGTGGAGGTTGGTTTTACATGGCTTGGAGGAAGCATGTATTTGCCTTCACCTTACCCTGTTGGTAATTCCTGTGTGACTCCCAAATGTGTTCAAATTGAATTACAGCTGAATAACCAGTCAGAATCGAGAATTCACTGTGGTGTAAATCAAAAAATCAAAAAAATAAACCCCAAAACAAACAAAACCAAAAAAGGCGCAAGTATCATTCCTAGGGTGAAAAGAACTTCATCAGTCATATGAGCAGACTGCACTGACTGCAGTGTATTTTCGATTTCACACTCTAAAGAACTTTCATTTACAGCCATCAAGTGATACTTGTTTTTATTTTTTGTGAACTAAGGCAAAAGAAAGTTTAAAACCCTCCCAGACATTCAAGATTCCCCTTAATTTTCCACAAAGCAAATGGAGGTGGTGCTTCAAGCTTCAGATGAAAAGTTGTATAGTCAGCCCTGTCTCTCTCTCTCTGTCGTGCTTCTCCTCCTGTGATTTCGGGTGGTCTTGATGCGGCTCGGTGCGGTCCTTACCTCGCTCAGAAGCATGTGTTTTCCCAGTGTTTTTAATCAAGTTCAGCTTTCTGACCCTGAAGCAGTACAATAGCTGATATGCATTTTTATTGCAAAGTTTGTTCTGGGATTTAAATGTTATGCAAGTTGCTGTTAAAGCCCCCCATCGATTTTTATGTTGTGTTCTCTCTGCAGTTTGAGATGAACAGCTAAGAGCCGATGGGATTATAACTGAGCTTTTCAAAGACAAGACTGATGTTTGTTTGGCTTCTCTGTGTAATTCCCAGAATCGATTCAACTCAGACACTATAGTTTTCTTAATATACTGACATCACTGAAATGTTTCTTCTGAACAACACATTCAAGTTCATCCAAAGAGGTTTACAGTCCATGCAAATTTCTGAAAGTTCAATGATTTGTGTTGGTTTATAACCTATACCAATGACATCTGATCTGTCGTCTAATCATCATGGTTCACCTTTAATGAGGAACCAGCATCAGAACAGGAAGAAGATATACAGTAGGTTACTGTTAAAGCCCCTGTCAATTTAATGTGTGTTCTTATGTTTTATGTTACATTGTGGGGACAGTTGTAGCTTAGTGGTTAAGAAATCAGACTACTGATGGGTTCAAATCCCACCGCCACCAAGATGGCACTGTTGAGCCCTTGACTGCTCAACACTCAACCACCCAACCTTAACCCTCAACTGCTCAGATGTATAACGAGATGACATACAAGTCGATCTGGATAAGGGCGTCTGTCAAACGCTGTAAATGTATAAAAAACAGGAGGGTAAAGCCATCATGGTCCAAGGCCAACACGCATACTAGTGATGCGCGGGTCGGGTATTTTTCCAACCCGCAGGTCCCGCTTTTATGAAATAATTTGTCCCGCCCCAGCCCGCCCCGCACCACTGTATCTATTTTTAGTACCTCGTTTTCCATCTTCGATTTTATTTCTTTGTTTTTGTTGTGACTGGCAGCGGTAGCTGCTTGGCGCTTTCGTGACTTGTCACATGACGTAACCTTATCAAAGAACTTAATAAAATATGAAAATAGATATAGGGAATTGCACGCAACATACATGGATTTTTTATTTAATTTTGTTTTTAATGACCCGCCCCAACCCGCCCCGCAAATAAAGTGACAATTTCTTTACCCGCCCCAACCCGACCCGCGGGTTACCCGAGAGGTCCGCGGGTTACCAGATGACCCGCGCATCACTAACGCATACTGCGATGATCTCTGTATGCTTTTATTTGCAGGTTTGTTGTTTTTTTCTCTTGTTTCACCTACATCATGTCACTGGTCTGTTACCTACAGTATTGTGTGCACCTGTTCTGTACTATCCGCTCATTAGTTCATAGTGTTCTTTTTATACCCTGTTGTTTCTTCATTCCAGGGAAGTCATATCATGCACTTCAAGTCTAAATCATTATTCCATCCTGTCTTTTTTCCTAATTGCATTTCCAGATATTAACCCCTGCTAGTTTTGGTTCTGTTTGTAATAATATCCTAATTTATTGTTGTCAGCACGTGTATTGATCCCCACAACAGACTTTGACATCGTCTCTGGTTTTGACCTTATTTAAAAAAGAAATGCAATGTGTCAAAATAGATGCAGGTGACAATAAGGTCCCAGGTTCAAACCCCACTACCACTGTTGTGGCTCTTAATTCTCAGATGCTCAAATATATAATGATAATATTAAGTTAAGTCAATCTGGATGAGGGCGTCTGCTAAATGCCATAAATGTAAATAGAGAGGGTGGACCTAGAACCAGAGTGCATTATCTGATAGTATGTGTTAGTATGTGTTCCAAATTGTGCTGGTGATTGTGTGCGCAAATCAATACAACCCGAAAAGCAGGAATAACATTTTTGAATCCCAGTCGAAAAACAAATGTATATCCATTGCAAAGTGTGGGACATGGCCCGCTAGTGGAATGTAAGGGTACTGCAGGTGATCTCTGAAAAGTCATTTATAATATATATATATATATATATATATATATATATATATTTTTTTTTTTTTTTTTTGTTATTTTTAATAAAAAAAAATAATT
>JAQMYJ010000019.1:2464547-2479220 GCA_030014305.1 Clarias laeviceps | reverse complement strand
ATATATATATATATATATATATATATATATATATATATATATATATATACTGTACTTCTTTGGAATCAAAAGTTTATTTTGAGTCAGGATCGAAGATAAAGTTAAAAAAATGCTAAATAAATAAAAGTGAACTTTCATTTGCTGCCTGTCTTTCTTCTCTCTCTTGTTCCTCTCTCTCTCTGCCTCCTCTCTTTCATTGCCGTCTCATCTATCAATCCTTTCTTATTCTCTTTGATGCTTTTCATCAGTACATATTTTTCTTTCTTTCCCAAAATGTCTTTTCTAAAGCTTCTTTTCTGTGCCTCATACGTCTGCTGTTTCTCAAGGACTTTCCTTCTCCAAAACTAATTTTATTTAGCAGTGCATGCCAAATAAACACTATCATCTAAACATTTTTCTAACAAGTTTTAGGCACTAGCAGAAAAGAAGCAACTAGATCTACAGTAGGTGCTGCCGAATTAATCCCTTTGTCTTAAATGACCTACTACTAAAAATGGCCTAAAATTGCATAATTGCATACTTTCAAAAGTTTGGATATTTTCTGAATTTTTTTTGCATCCAAAATATGCAATAATCTTTTTTAAACAGTTGATATTGAGCTGTGTCTGCTACTTATTCTCTGCAAAGTCTTTATAATGGCTCTAATCTGAGGTGCTGGCTATTAATTGGTGATTTCTAAGACTGGTAACTCTAAATTAACTTCCTCTCTGCCGCAGAGGTAAGTTTTGGTCTTTCCTGGGAAGGTCTTCATGAGAGCCAGTTTCATCATGGTGCTTGATGGGTTTTGTTCTTGAAAGAACTGTTCCAGAACAGCTGACCTTTGTGTCTTAAAATAACAACTGCTGTTGTCACTTAATTTCCTAATGCCATAGTTTTGAGATCTATAATGTAGATAATACTAAATCACAAAACAAAAAACATCGAATTAGAAGCTGTGTCCAAACGTAAAATGGACTTCCAGCAGTGTGTATTCTGTGCGTCTTCACTCTTCCTCCAGACTCTGGAACCTTTATTTCCAAAGGAAATGCAAAATTTACCTTCTGATGAAAAGAGACCTGAGCAGTGGTCCAGTTCTTTTTCTCCTTAGCCAAGGTAGATGCTTCTGATGTTGTCCCTGGTTCAGAACTGCTTGATACTAGGAATACAACAGCCCATTTCCTGATAATGTCTATGTGTGGTGGCTCCAGCCTCACTTCAGTCCTTCCAAAGCTCACCCAAGGTCTTGACTCAGCTTTGCTTGACAATCTTCTTAAGCATACAGTCATCTCTGTTTTCCGGACACACTTTTCCCTTCTAGTCATCTTTCCATTAATGTGCTTGAATACAACATCTTCTGATGAAGGTGTTGACACATTATATTTGACCTGTATGACTAGTCATTTAGTCAAACTTGAAAAAAAAGTATTCTAATATTTTATTGTGCTGGACTTTTATAAACTGTATTTATAAGCTGCCATTGAAATATTTCACATGACCTGTAATGAATGTATAATATATGAAAGTTTCTCTTTTAAAATTAAATTACAGGAAAAAAAAAAACTTTTTATATATAAACCAGGAAGTGACCAATAAAATGCTGAATTGCTGGAGCCTGTTGTGGAGCGTTGCCAGAGCGGTGATGTGTGAGAAGGTGACTGTGGGTTCTTGGCAACCTGGGTGTCAATTTACAGCCTCATACATGCTTCATTCCGCTCGGCTACACTCTCAGTCCTGTCTCTCAGTCTCTGTCACTCTGTCTGTCTCTTTATCTCTCTTCCTCATATCGATTGCTAGCTTCTAGCATTGAATGCTCTGAGAAACCCATCCAACTAAATCAGGTCGTGGACAGACAAATGCTCATCCGTATTCACCACCCATGCTTTTATTTATTTATTAATTAATTTATTTATTTCCCCCATGTAATTAATGTTAACTTTAGTGACAATCATTCAGAGCTCAATGAAGTGATCAAGTGCTCTGGATGTTAAGCTGCTAATGTTTATGGCCCAACAAGATGGGTTATTTCGATGTGCAATAGTCCCTGTTTTCTTGGTTCTGTCAGATTATTGTAAATTTGCTTAGCATTTTTTTTTATCTAGCTACATTCCTCTCAGTTAAGTAATGCTAAAAATAGTCAAAATAAGCTAAGCGAGACAGCTAAAGAAGCCTGTACTACTAGCTAAGAAAAGCTACCATATAGAAGGTTGTCTGTCATAAAAAAAAAAAAATTCCTTCATTTTTGTGAAGCTGCTTTGAGACAATGACCATTGATGAAAGCGCTATATAAATAAAATTGAATTGAATTGAATTGAATTCATAACTGTCTATAGCTAACCAAGTCTAAACTAAAAATTTTTATTTACATTTTTGTTAAGAAATGCATTTTAAGAAATGCTCTTTTACTTAATTACAGATGTACAGTACGTAGTATTAACTCTAACTACTATAAGCTAGTAAGGGATGTCTGTGGTACCTACTATGCTAGCTACTGAAGGCTGTAATGCTAAGTCTGGTAGCTAATTAACACTTTAAGTCAATTAGATAATCAATTTAACTTGAATTTTCCTTTACAATTTTAAGTACCTAACCAGTTAAATAATAAAGACTGTAGTATTAAGCCAGTTAGCTATTGAGAACTGCAGTACTGAATATGATAACAAATGAAAGTACTAAGCCAGTTAGGTAAAAATTTATTTCCCTTTTGATCGATTTTTAATGAATGCTGTTGTACTTGATCAGCAAAATAAAGGAAGGTTGAATTAGAAATTAAACCAGCTAGCTAACTACTAAAAGTGGTAATACTAAGTAAGCCAACTAGCCAATTAAGTCTGTAGTACTAAGTTAGGTAGCTAATCAAATCCCACTACATTTTTATTTAACATTAAGAAATTCTTTTGTACTTAACAACTCATGTGAACAAACCGAAACCAGAACCGAACCGCAGATTAAGCTCGCGCATATAACCGTCGGTATTTTAAGTGTGATTAAAAATACAAGAAATGGCTTAAACCAAAATAACGTCACTAAACATCGCTAAACAACAGGTGACATTTATGTTCAGTATTTCGTTTCTATTTAGAAAGATGGGAATTAATTCCTGCTTACCTTTTCCACACGCCCGCCAAACGTTTGTCTTCTCAACAAACTGTGTTCTCTTCTCGCGATATCTTCTCTCGATGTTTGCGAAGTTATAGTTGATGCTGCTGCTTCCCGTTCACACCCAAGCAAATTTCAGATGATAAAGATACATCGTATAGACGTCGTATAGATGTAAAGACGATGTATCATTTAACAGCTCAAATAGGCGATCTACAGACGATCAAAATACGACTATAAATAAACTAACGCGATGTTTACCAGATGATACGCTCTTTAGCAGACATCTCCGCTACGTACTTGTGCTATCTGGGTAGCAAATGTTTACTGCAGCCAGTTAGTTAAATATTTTAAATAGAATTGACATTTTGAATGAATTTTATTCGAAATGTAATCATTAAAGACCATAATTGGTTTTAATGAATGAGGTTTTACACAGGTAGGTAAATCACTTGGCCAGCTAGCTAAATCCTGTGCTAGTAGATGAGCGAGATACGCTAACAAAATCTGTAAAACAATTGATACTCTATCCATAACAATTTGCTCCTGTGCTTTAAATTTCCTTTTGTTGTACTTAAGCTTAAATAGATACCACCTGAAGGGTCTGAATCCAGGTAGCAAACCAATGGAATGTTGGTTTCTTTCCAACTAAGGATTAGCCACAGTACTTTAAAACTTTACATATTCACAGTCTATCCTTCGTCTCTAGATCTCATGAACAAAACTGGCCTGAGGTTATGCCTTCCGGCAACTTGAGGTGAAAAACATGTGTAATACATGACACCAGATATTCTCCAGAGACGAAACATGCTCAATTCAAACCCACTATCGGCTTCTAGACAAGCGCCGTTGTCTGTCTTTGCTTTGCAGTGCAAATGACGCATTGTTTTTGGTGGTTTTAAGGGTCTTCAAATTCTAAGAAGCCTATTTTATTTCTGAATGTCATTTTTCACAGGAAAGACTTGCAGAGATTTTTTTTTCCCCCTGAGGATGTCTTACATGATGAAGTGTGTTTTCTTTCTTTCTCCAAGAAGTTTACCAAAAAAACAAAGTCACAGTAGGGTCTAAAATTCGAGGCCACCTCCAGGACTCCATGTTTTATTCATTAGGACAAGGTGTTCCTTGAGGATGGAGAGATTCATTTTATTTTACTTACCACCTTGAACAGAAGAAGAAGGAAAAGAGGCTGGTTAGCAGTAGTGTTTAAAAATGCTATGTGCCAGATTTCAGTGATGGACTAGATTTCTCATCAGCCCTTGCCCATCACATGATCATGCACAGCTGCTCCTGGTTGCAAGTTTGTACGTTTGTCATGTGGTCCTTATTGTCTAGATGTTGCTTGCATTCCAGCATTATTATTATTATTATTAGTAGTATTATTATTATTTCTTTTCATTCTGTTGCACTTATAAATAATTTAATTTGTAGCTTAGTGGTTAGCCGGTCGCCTTGCACCACCAATGTCCAAGTTGTATTCCCGCCTTGGGTCTGTGTGCATGGAGTTTGCATGTTAGCCTCGTGTTTGGACGCAGTCCAAAGGCATGCAGACTAGGCTAATTGTTGTTCTCAAATTGCCCACAGTATGTGCTCCTCAACCCCTCAACAAACAGCACATAAAGGATCTTCAGCCAACATCCTGGTGCCAGACACCAACGTGCACCCCCAGAGGGAGTCATGCCCTAAGGGGCCAGAGCCTGAAGGGTCTGAATCCATGCCCTAAGGTGGCACAAGAACATACACATTACTGGGAATAATGCTTTGTGTTGTAATGTTATGTCTAATACAGTAGGTGTATTTTGATTTTTTTTTCTCACCTGGAGAGTAAAAATGCTTTGTTTTGCTGGTTTCTGTCACATTACGCCTTGGTTACCCTGAAGCACAATGTGCTTACTCAATGTCCATGCAAAAACCAGTCCAGCGCTGCATTAACTATCGATTGCTCTCTTTACAGGTCCTTTCACACTCACCATAAGAATTTATTGGATTTCTTTTCCTCTCCAGGAGGCAAATTCCTTGATAGGGCTGTGTGAAGTGCTTGGCTTAGATATAGTCATGCTGATTTGGTAAGCTGTGATTATCTAACAAAGTGCCCCAGAAGTGCTGAGATATTGGGTGTGAATTTTAAAAGATGGTGATTAGTTCATGTCCTTATGGTTCTTTCTTGCATCTTGGACACCCTGTTGAGACGTTCAGAATCATTAAGGCTACTATTATTAAACAAGAACTCACTGTTAGAGTCCCTTGAGATCTACCGGGCATGAAATCATGAGCGTCATGCACAGATATGATGTGGCTGACAATTACAGTGGACACTTCCTTAAATGTCTTGCCCGCATTTCCTCCCTCAGTCCCTACAGCTTGTACGGAAGTAAAAATACATCCTTCGCCTTGATATATATATATATATATATATATATATATATATATATATAAAAAAAAAAAAAAAAAGCCCAAACAAACAAACCAAAAAAAAAAAACTGCCACTTCAGCGATGGCGTCATTGTACATTTCTGGTCCGCCGCATTCCTATCACGATGGCAGAATAATGACTTTTTTTTTTTCTTTTCAGTTTCACACTCACCCTGATAATTTGTTAGCATATTAATGTTATTGATTGCTGTAGCTGTGCCATTTGCTGTTTCTCATCATCCCTGTGTTTCTCCCACACGTTTGCTGCCTCCGAATGCTGGCAGTGAAATAGTCATAAAGTTCACAGCGGGAAGCCCAAACACAGCCAACGGCTTAAATGTTCTCTGCTAATGTAAAATCCTGGACAGTTTCTTTTTTCTTTTTAGCACAGTGGCTTGCATAAACATATTGCACACCTTTCCCCTTTGCCACATTTTGTATCGTTACTTTGTGGAAGTTACTAAAAGGGTCAGTATTTGTAGTGTTTTCTCTTCTTTTTCAAGACCTCTGCAATTCGCCGTGCCATGCTGTCAATCAACTTCTTGGTCACATCCTGACTGCCCGTTCTTAAGTAATCAATGCTTGAAGTTTGTCAAAATGTGTGGGTTTTGGTTTTGTCCATGACCTTTATGAGGATTGATCACAAGTTCTCAATGGGATTAAGGTCTGGGGAGTTACCTGTCCATGGACCCAAAATTTCGATGCCCCCTACACACACACTTAATTACTTTTGCCTTATGCCAAGGAGCTCCATCGTGATGGAAAAGGCATTGCTCATCACCAATCGGTTCTTGAATGGTTGGAAGAAGTTGCCCTCAGAGGATGTTTTTGCACCATTCTTTATTCATGGCTGTGTTTTTAGGCAAAATTGAGTGTGATCCCACTCTCTTGGCTGAGAATCAACCGCACACATGAATGGTCTCAGGATGCTTTACTGTTGGCATGACACATGGCAGATGGTAGTATAAACATGGTGATGGTAACACTACTGTAATTCTCAAAACTTTTGGCCATGGATGTAATTAATAAAGAGTCATGTGGTCTCAGGAGGAATAGACCTGTACCTGGAGGAACACAGTTTGTTAGAGGACATACAAAACAAAACAGAAAAAAAAATAAATCACTTGTTGTACATGATCACAAATGTCCTAATCTAAAAGTCTGTGAAATATGCGAACTCCATGTTTTCCATGTTGACAATGAATCATTAAATTTTTAGCATATTTATTCTGTTCTGCACTTTGCATGTTCATGTTGGCGTATGGTCACCCTAAGGCCTGGTGATGTGATGTAGTAGTGCTCGCTTCTGCGTGATGCCCTATGGCTCCAGTGTACACCACTGATAAGACAAGAGTTTGCTAGTGAGATCTCTTGGGTGGGTACAGAGTCAATAGATATATTAGTGCTACTACAACTACTGTACAAATTCATATTTTTGCAACCAAAAAAAAAACATTCAGTTAAATAAAGAGAAAGACAGTCTAGCATTACTTTGAGAAATGAAGGTCAGTAAAATGAAAATTCTCCAGAACTTTTAATGTACCACCAAGTACATTCACCAAAACCAACTGTCTGAAGCCTGTCCCAGGATAGGCAGGCCAAGAGATTGCTGCTGAGATTAAGTTAATTAGAATGACCAGCTTCAGAAACCGCCAACTTTTTAGTGAATGAAAAGCAGCCAAGAACTGAAGTACTCAAGGACTTTGGAAATTCCTTCAAGTTTGTTGGAAAACAGCGGTGTCAAGTGTATTTGCATAACCCATCAAGCGCCATGATGAAACTGGCTCTCATAGAGACCTTCCCAGGAAAGCAAGACCAAAACTTACCTCTGCTGCAGTAGAGCAGTTCATTTAGAGTCACCAGCCTCAGAAATAACCAATTAACAACTAGCACCTCAGATTAGAGCCGTTATGAAAGATTTAAAGAGCATAAGTACCAGATACATCTTAATATCAACTGTTCAAAGGAGATTATTGTGTATTTTGGATGCCTTCAGCATTAATTGGTAGAATCACCAGCTAAAGCCCTTTAAACTAAATTCTCTGCATTAAAGGTCTTATCTTTTACTATTTCTTTAACACGTTCACATGGGGCTCTGGGCTCCCCCAATATATGTGTGTGTGTTAAAACTACATTTGAAAAAATTCTCGGATAATGCATTTTTATTTATACCTCAAACTCTGACGTCCAAATAAGTGGTTTGGAGCTACTGCTGGGCCATGCCTGAGCATCAGAGAACATTGGAGCTCAGCAACAAACTGGGAGAGGGGCTCTTGTATCACATTAGAGGGAAAATCTAATTTGCTTATTTAATCCCTGGCCAATACAAAAATAGAAAAAGAACAAAAAGCAGGGATTGTACTTCTCTCATGTTTTTTTTTTTTTTGTTTTTTTTTTGTACATGCCCACTGTAGACCCATATAGGTTCCTTTTAATGCACTTGTCTTTCATTTAAATAAAAGAATAAATGTGATGCAGTTTCCACTTTTCAAATTTCCCTTTCAAGGTTGAACAGTTTAACAGCCATTTTTTTTGTTTTTTGTTTTTTTTAATACAAATTAAAAATGTTTCTTTTCATCCGCATTCATCTAAACGTTTCTTTATCAAGATCCCCTGGAAGTTCAACACAGTGTTACATCCTTACTGAACCGTGTTTGGAAATCCAGATCAGAATCGGATCAGATGTTGGAACTGAGGCAGTGCTGTTCGAGTGATATGTAAGAAATAGCCAGAGGACACTTTGGAAAGTTATGAGAATTGATTTTTAAACGCTTCTCCCCCTTTGTTTTTGGATAAGACCGCTTTGCCTCCAGTACCGTCCTCCATTTTAATAGAAATGCTCTCAACCTCCTGGGATCCACCTCTCACCGTCAGAGCAGCAAACTTGTTTCTTGGCCTGTATATTAGGTAAATGTGTAAATGCTTAATTGAAACATTTTTTTCCCTCCTCACTGTGCGTGGGCATTGTACTTGTTGTTCATTCCTCTGTTCCTCCATCTGTAGTCTTCTGCTGCTTTCTCTGAAGGGCAGGAACACTGAATCACCAAGTCCAATATTTACTTCGTTATAGATTGTGTGTGTGTTTTCACTGTGCGGGACATTTTTGTCCTTTCGTTCTTGAACACGTAAAGATGTTCGAGCTCTAGCTCCCCTCATGCTTGTGCAGGACCAGACAGAATTGAACTGTTATCGCATTAGCAGCACACTAATGAGACACAATAGCTAATTACCTGTGCCAGGTTTAATTAATAACATGAACAGCTCATAACCTGCAAGCGTTTAGCTTGGGTAGATCATTATGTAGCTCTAGCTCTTTGTAAACAGGTGAAGTCGATTTGTTTGGAAACGGCAGCAGCTTTTGAGTTCGGAGGCCACGGAAATAAACGTCACCTACACGGCACATGGAAGCAGTGGGGGAGTTGTATGGATCCTGTACAGAAGGTCTTGTTAGACATTTTTGAAGATGTACTGTATCAAAATAAAAATGCATTCAGTAAACACCTCGATCGGAACACTGAGACCCAATAGGAATAAGTATGGTGATGTAAAACTTTAGTAATCAGTTCCATCCATCCATCTAGGAACCGCTGTAGTCCAACTAGGGACGGTGACCATTTTATTTATTCCTATTTTTACAACCATGGTAGGACCACCGGTCGACATTCACACACTACGGGCAATTTGGAAATGCCTAATCTGCATGTCTTATAATTGTGGGAGGAAACCCACAAATCATGGGGAGACCATGCATCCCCAGCTCCACCAGGTTGCCAGGTTGAGCAAGGCCCTTAACCCTATCTGCTCCAGGGGCGCTGTGTCATGGCTGACCCTGTGCTTTGACCCCAGTTATGCAGGGATATGTGAAGAAAGAATTTCACTGTGCTGTAATGTATATGTGACAAATAAAGGCTTCACTAACTAAACTCCATGCACACAGACCCCAAGGTGTGAATTGAACCCGCACCCTGGAGGTGCAAGGGTTCATTTCTCTTTTGTTAGAATAAATATATAAATTATTTTTCTGCATGTTTTCTCCACATCAAGGTAACATAAGATTGTGCTTCCATTCCTGTTTCTTAAACTCTGTAAGAACAAACAACTCTCTCCCATTAGTCTTTACTTTCATCTTTACTCTAGACTTTCATCCACTGGGTCACTGATTAGCTCACATTTCACACGTAATAAAGCATCACACCAATTATAGATGAGAATGAATTGTTGTAACCAATCATAATGCAGAATTTAACAGAAAATACTGTATGGGAAACCTAATCTAAGTGCAAAGTTGGGGGGGAAACCCCTCTCGTTCTTCTTATACGTATTTCCAGCACATAAAGCGTAAATGTCAAAAATGTACAGTCAAATCAAACACTTCGAGTACTGTATGTAAATGGACATCTATTTGAATTTCAACTGCGAACAATTAAGCTGGAGTTTCTTATAATTTCAATCAGATGGAAGAAATATTGTTCTGTGTAAATGTACAGTAGTTATTGTCTTCTATGTACAATTGCTTTAAACTAATCCTTGGATGATTTATTATTACAATTTTTTTTTTTTATAAAAGTGATTCTTTTCTTGAGTAGTGGATAATGACTAGTTACTAGTTTAGTTTGCATCTATTGTTGTATTTCATTTAATTAAACTTCACATTTTTTTACATCCTTACTAATTCCCCATTATTATAAATAATTATTATTAACATTATAATGTTATCGTTTAACATTATTTAAAAAAAAAAAAAAAGTAAGAAAGAAAAAAAAATCAGTTTCTTCCATTTTATGCAGAGTGTGTGCTTCCTTCATTTGGGCAGGTGCTACAAGAAACGAGTCCTACCCTACATCAATGTTTGAGTTCACTGAAGGCAAACTTTTGTATAGATTTCGAAAGGTTTCCGCATCATTGCAGTGACACTCATCATTGTCATGATGTCATGTAAGCAACCTTCTCATACACACGATACACAGAAAAATGTTAAAGCATGCGTACTGTACAGCTTGCATAGGGAGTAGTAGCGCAGGGACACTGCATGAATTGATTTTAAAAAACATTAGTGTGTTATTGTTGACTTGGTGAAGTGACAAGGTGCTTATTAAACACCTGTGGAAGGAGTCGTCAGTATCAGTGCTTTGTATTCTGGAGGTTTAATGGTAATGTGCAAGCTATATAGAGGATAGAATAGACTCTAGTGAGTAAATAAGTGTTGATAGCTGCAGTGATTTACATAATAACATGAAAAAACATCGCTTTTAATTCTAATTGGATAAAACAAATGAGAAAATGTATTAATTGTTTCCAAGGTAATGTGATATGAAAGGAGTAAATTACTGATTTAGTTACTGAAACATACTAGTTGCCCGAGTGCTTATACACCTGAAATGTCAGGTTGTTCTGGAAGATGAAAGAAGTAAAGTACTTGAGCTCGTGTGATGTTTTCTGTAAGACTTTATTTTCTGCCGAAAAGAACCGTGAAATACCTGAGCAGCTTCCCTGCAATTGAGCTCCCTGATATTTTGTGCTCCCTAAAAGAAACAAAAGAAATAAAGTGTATTCTCATCTTATTCTTATTATATTGCCTTGTATAAGACTTACTTTGGTGATTCGACCACTTTGGGTTTATGCAGAAAATGCATTGTGCTAAAATGTCTTGTGCTATACTGTATCACATTATATTAGATTATATTACGGAGAGTGGTGGCTCAGGCAGCTACGGCTATATGTTGTTGATTTGGGGATCTGAGGATCATGGTTCGAGCCCCACTGTCTGTGGGTTTCAACACTCCATACTACCCAGCCACTTCATGCAGTGCTGGTCCCAAGCCCAGTTAAAAAATTGGACGGTTGCATTAGGAATGGAATCTGGCATAAAACCTGGGCCAAGTTGTGTGTGGATTGGAGGGTCTGCTGTGGCGACCCCTTGATGGGAGCAGCCCATTATATTCTATATTATATTATAGGACATCACAAGGCGGCACGGTGGCGTAGTGGTTAGCATTGTCACCTTGCACCTTCAATGTCTGGGTTCGATTTCCACCTGTGTGCGTGGAGTTTGTATGTTCTCCTCGTGCTTGGTGGGTTTCCTCCTGGTTCTCCAGTTTTCTCCAACAGTCCAAAGACAGGCAGATTAGGCTAATTGCCATTCCCAAATTGCCCATAGTGTGTGAATGAGTGTGTGAGTATGTGTGTGTGTGCGCTCAGAAATGGATTGGCACCCAGGTCCTAAGTCTCGTGGGATAGACTCCATGCCAACTGTGTCGCTGTGTACAGGATGAAGCAGTATAGATGATGGTTGAGTGAGTGAGTACAGTACAGTATAGTATAGTATAGAATATTACATTATTAGATTAGATTAGTAGCGAGATTAGCTACCCAGTTAGTTCAAATAATGTTTTGAACAAATGCTAATGAACAAAAGAAAATTCCTCTTAACATGTCTTTTATAACACGTTTAACAACATGGAAAAATGTAGCAAAGAAAGAAATGTAGCAAAGAAAACTGCCATTATTTTCATTATTTACTGTATGTTGGGGTAAAGTTATAAGGTATTTTTGGCATTTTTGCACAACTCGAGCCACGGCGCTGCAGGAGAACTGAACTGATGGAAAGAGACAGAGAGGTTAAATGTAAAGCTTCGCTCACTAAGAACAGTGATAGGTTCACTTAACACGAGATGAATCAGTGCGAACACGCTCTCTCTCTCTCTCTCTCTCTCTTTCTCGAAATATAGACTCCTTAGCTGTGGGTATCTGTTTTATCAACGTTAGTAAGCGAAGGTACAAAGTCTTCGCCGCTTGCGTTGATCACCCTGCATGTTAACGAGGCTCACTTTCACATAGTTATTTTAAATTAAAAAATCAATCCATTTAGTTCACCATTCACTAAAAACAAGCGTGTTCAATGAACGGTGTTCTTTTATTGCGTTCATGCACTTTCAGGTCCAACATTATTTGTGATATTTATTAAAACTTTTGTTTCTTCCAGCTGAACTGAAACGTCTTCCATATCTTCACCTTAGCAGAAAAACAATTTGCAACAAACTCCACAATTCATTGTGTGTACCACATGCGGTGTGTATGTTTGTGTTACTTTCTCTCTGACACTTGCCAACCCGAGAGAGTTTATTTCAACTTGCTCTTAGAGATAAGACTTTTTTTCCCCTTCTGTTTTTCCACCACACATCCTTTGGGTTCTATCAAAAGATTTGTTTTATCATCCAAAAAAAAAAAAGAAAAAAAAAAAAGACATTATTTGAGGCGTCGCAGTGCACAATGCATCAACAGCTTCATAAGCAGCTGGGGAGAAAATGTGAGCGTGAGGAGAAGATAGGATGCTATAATCCTAATGTCATCTCCTCCACGGCCTGCGGAATTGAAACAGAGGAGACCTCGGAACTGGAAGGCAGATTTTAATTATTTGCCACAGCGACCGCGGGAAGATGTGGCGCTCGGATACAGACACGGAATAAAACCGAATAAATTTTGCGGTGACTTTAGCAGACGGAGTATTAACTATTGTTGACAGGTCGACTTTCAATCTGCTTGGGCAGCGAATGCAAGATTAAAGGCTTATAGTGTGTGGAGAGAGATGTGGCTCATAAACTGGGAAGATGAAATGTTCAGGAAATATGACTTTTTTTTCTGGTTCTGATTGAGTAAATTATTACTCCAAAAACTACCGTCATTTAACAAGCTGAAAACAAACTGATTTATGTGTAAATTGTTTATCGGGAAGAGAATCGCCAGGAAGGCACCCGATACAATATTATCATGATACCTGAGTGCTGATTTGATTTGTATTGATATTCTATAAGTATAACCATTTTATAAATATCACGATTCTGTGTTATGTTACAATTCTAAAGAAACCAAATTGGCTCTGACCTATGGAAGTATATTAGTGCCAAAATTCCTCAAAGCAAAATAGCAGGTTGAATTACATGACCTGAAAAAAACGTGTTGCAATAAAAATTTTTTAATTTTTCTGCATTGCAATTTGATCTGAATTGAAATAAATTTTTTATTGTGGTTGTATATTTCAAGTGAAAATGTAATTCTAGCATTTAAAATTCAATGCAAAAATATTCAAGTTACTAAATTGCAGTTCAAAAATATTTTCAAGTGTTAAAAATACATTCTTCATTATTTTTCAATCTTACAAATTCAGGTAACAAAATTCAGGTAATAAAATTCAAGTCGCTAAAATTCAGGTAATAAAATTCAAGTCGCTAAAATTCAGGTCTTCACATCCGGGATATCACAGTAAGAGCAGTGGAGTGCTGATTGCTGCTGTCCGTGCCGCAGTGTACTTTAAAGTGTGCTTCCTGCTTCCTGTGCAGTCTACTTCTCATAAACTACTTACCGATCGGAACGCAGCACTCTTAACTAACAGGCTGGGTTAGTTAATATACTTCTCAAAAAATATACTTTTTGAGAAGTATATTTAAAGTTTAATACCAAAATTTGGTAAAAGCATGATGTTAGTATACATTTTATATATTAACTGATGGTACAATTTGTATATTTTTAATGTACTATCGTTGATTTCAATATATTTTTAATACACTAAAGTGTATTTTTTTTTCACTGGGGTGCTTCACACACAAACACACAAACACACACACACTCTGCTCTACACAGAAACACTGCTCTGTCGCGATTCTTTTCAAAGGTAAAGTGCAGGTTTATTTGTTCATTTGTTTTACTTTACGGCAGTGATTCCGTTAGTACGCGCCCACACGAGAGTCATTAGCGATTCCTTGCTAATTTTCTGACAAAACAATATTTCCGTTAATGTCTGTGTATGTGTGTGTGTTTGTGTGAAATTTAAACAAGAGAGGAGAAAGGTTTACTGTGTAAGATCAGAAGGGGGAGACGGGAGGGCCGGAAAGTAAGAGTCTCCTCTCTCAAAGATTTTAGAGTATTCAAAAATACTCTAAAATTCTCATCATCCAAAAGTGCAGTATACCAGTAGGCACTTTTAGATTTATTTACAGATCTGGCCATTAAAAACGCACGTTTCGAGAAAAGGGATCCCGCGACTTGTGAAAATGCCCTTCATTACCCCTGTTTCAGTCTGAAGTATTGTGTGTCTACTGAAGTCGAAAATGTGTTGTCTCTCTTAGGTGCCCATTGACAGCAAGCGACAGAGCTCATAAACGTGTCGAGCTCAAACTGTAAATACTGATATGT
>JAQMYJ010000019.1:2449935-2464447 GCA_030014305.1 Clarias laeviceps | reverse complement strand
GCATTTTGTTTTATTTGAGTTATTAAAGCTCTGCAAATACTGCATGATCTTGGGTTATTTTGATGTGTTGTGATGTTTTAATTTCCTTTAATTTTCCTAAATAACAATAGTTATATTTTGAGAAATATTGTCAGCAGTTCGCAAAAAATGAAAACTGTTCATCTCACCATGCACCTGTAAGGACAAAAAAAATTGTTGAGTTAAAATGTTTAGTTATAAGTAACTCTGGATAAAGTCCTTATCAAGAGTTACTTACAAAAGGACTTTCAAGTCTTTATTAAAAATACAACCTCATGCTAGTTCGCTAGGTCAGGGACTGAGAGTACCATTGGAAACGAAGACAACAAGAAGAGGTGGGCAAAGCACTTTCCTTAGGGCAAATAATACTCAAGTAAAAGTCCTTCATTTACTTGTGTACTTCAGTAAAAATAGAGAACTCATTTACATTTACAAATTTACATTTTTATTTGGCAGACGCCCAGTTGAGTGTTAAAGTTCTTGCTCAACGGCCCAGCAGTGGCAGCTTGGTGGTCCTGATTCTTTAAACTTGGACCTTCCTATTAATAGTCCAGTGCCTAAAACACTGAGCCACCCCCACCCACTCACTTTCAAATATCAGAAGTGCAGGGATTGTATTAGTTCATAGTCAACTTTTTTCATAACAAAAAAAAAGAAAAAAGTGTATAAATGCTGCTATTTTGGGAGCAGTGTTGGGTATAAATGTGCTGTTTTCAGTAAAACCGAACAACTGTTGTTCAGCCTCTTCTTCACAATTTCTCCAGGAATTATCTCTATTTACTTTTACTGTTGTATGTCATTAAATATTTTATTGGTATATTAGTGAATAAAAATAAATTGTATTTCAGCCTTGATCATGACAGCAAGACATGCCAAGCTGGAAGTTTTGTGAGTGTTTTCACAATTACGAAACAATAGCACTGTCGCCTTGCACCTCCAGGTTCCAGGTTCGATTCCCACCTCGGGGTCTGTGTGCATGTAGTTTTCATGTTCTCCCTGTGCTTGGTGGGTTTCCTCCGGGTAGTTTAGCTCTGTTTAGGCTCCAGGCCCTGATATGATGGTATAGACGGTGAGTGATGATTTTCTAAATGATGGATAAATGGAGCCCATTGTCTTTTCTTTCTATTAGTGTTTTTTTTTATGTGTTTAAATAAAAATATGTTGAAAACTGAATTTTTGTAGCTGCATATTTGAATTGTCCGACCTGCTGTTCGAGAAAATTAATTAAGACTTTCTGACCAATTAGTCAACAAGTTTAACAGAGTGCTGTTTTTTTGTATTATTTTAATTTCAACAAAACAGCTGGTTAGTCAACATATATAGATGACCTTTAGTCATTGTAGTCATGATTTTTCTTTGTGTTTGGGTGCTTTTTGCCATTCCATGGTTGTGTTTTTTACTGAAACACTGCTCCTGCTGAATGCAGTCTCTGAAAGAACAGATTCTATTTTCTGCTTTTGTGTTTTGTAAGGGACGTGTGTATAACCTGCATGTCAGGACCCATCACAAAGTCTGGGTACTGTATGTTTTATTTATATTTTTTCCTCATTTTTTTATTTCAACTACATCATCTATTTATTTTTAAAAACTGCATCAAAATAGAGTTAAATATGCAAAATCCAACAATAACAAGAGTAAGAAGGACCTTGAGAAAAATAATAAAAATGCATCCAAAACAAAACATTAAATACAATAATCAAAACAGCGTAAAATTATAAATAATAATGAAAACAATGACAACTTTTTTCATAATAATAATAATATAAGGATTTTTGGATGAAAAAATTTGGAGAAAAATATATAAAAAAATTATTTTACATAAACATAAAAAATAAAAATACTATATTCTGATTATTAAAAACATTCATAAGAAAATAATCAAAATATAATGACATGGATTTAAAAAAGGTTATGTATGTAATTGTAGTGATTTTAAAGTCCTTTATTGTGGAATAATGCTTTAGAGGTGTATGGTCACACCTGAAGCTGTTATATGAGATGTTTGCACTTTGCAGAAGTTTATCAGGGTTGTACTTACAGCCACGAGGGCGAAAAGCAAATTGATCCTCCAGTGTAATTGGAAAAGTCAATGTTTTGTATTGACAAATCAATCAAGCTGTTCTAAAGCACCACAAATGGACACACCAATGAGCAAGCACACACACACACACACGCACGCACACACACACACACACACACACACACATGGCTATTCACAGAACTGAAAAGCGCATACCTCAAAAGATATTGCTGTTTTAGTGTAGTGATTTTATAATCAGCTGTAAGTCAGATAAGTTGCTGCGTTCTCTGTTTGAGAATTCATTAATGCTATTTTTTTTCTCAGCCACTTCTCTAGCTTAGACACTGAGCACTTTTAAATTGCATATAATTAGGTGCTAATTTCTATGCCTCTAGCATTGTGATATTAAGAGGCAGCTGTAAGTGTCACACATGTTGTCGTTTAGCTGATGCTGCTGGCAGAGTCATGGACCTTAAATAATTCCCTGTAAATCTTCTCTATTCTTAGTTTATTCACCTTGCTTTGGGGATGTGGATTTTTATTATTATTATTATTATTATTATTATTATATTTACACAATAGCTACTTAACATCTGAAGAACATAGCAAGCCAGGAAGAAAGGAAAAACATTAAAGCTTTAGACTGTTTATGGAAAGGAAAATTTTATAAATAATAACAATTTCTGGATTTACAGATTCTATGCTTGTTAAGTACTTAAGTTTATCTCTGTATCAGGTTTAAGTTTGAATTAAATGCATGCACTTATTGGTAACGTCATTGCCTGATAATACATTTAAAATAAATTATTTAATTAATAAATAATAAACAAAAAAAGAACGCACACACAAAATTGCCTATCTTTAGCTTTAATAATTATTTATTATTTTTCAAAAAATAATTCATGCCCCCAGAACCACCTTCCTCAATTTCTCAAGTTCTAGAAAATTCTGACCCAATCACAACTGAGCATTAGAGACTACTTTGGTATGATAGAAATGTGCCATTTTTTACATTTAATGTCCTAAGGAACAACAACAGCTAACAACATGAAGACTACAAATTTACAGCAACATTGTGGAAACATTTTTAAATGTTATGTTAAGTCATGTTTTAAAAATTGAGCTCTCTCAAATCAATTGTCTTGTCTTTAAATTGAACGTTTACTGTAGAATTTATATCAACCCTGAAAATCTCTCAATGTACATTAAGTAAATGTGGATTTGCCAACAAATTAAATAATTTAGAATTACATTTTGATACGGCAGACAGACAGAAAATAATTCAAATGAATAAAACCATGAATTGTGTTTTTGAGCTTGTAGCAAGTGCACATTTAAAGGGTCTGAAATCGTGCAAATTGGCATTCCAAGCTCAGCCATAAGCCACAAGTTTAAGCACAATTCTAAAGTTACCAAAAAGTTATGAAAATGTAGTGGACTTTGCCTAAAGCAGAGAATATATCTTGGTTATGATACTAACCAAGGACAGCTTCATAAAGTTATGTGCAATATTAATAACAGTAGGATAAAAGGAACATAATAGGATGTGCTGGATCAAGTGCTATTCTATAATCTGCTGTACGCCAGGGGTGTAAAAATACCTAATATTCTATCTAATGTGGTTGTTGTTAGTCTATTGGCCGCTCCCGCTGAGGGGTCGCTACAGCGGACCAACTGATCTGCACACCAGCTTGGCACAGGTTTTTTTGCTGGATGCCCTTTCTTTTTTATATATATATTTTTTTTGGATTTTTTCCCGATTTTCTTCCTATTTTTAGTTGTGGCCAATTCCTCCCCGTCATTAAGGCTACTACTACCATTCAGCCGGGAGGGCCGAAGACTATCACGTGTTTCCTCCGAACCGCGTGACGCCAGCCGACCGCATCTTTTCGAACTGCTCGCTCACGCACCGTTAGGGGCGGAGTAACACACTCGGAGGAAAGCTCCCTCCGCGTGCGTGAGCTCACAGACGCCCCTGATTGGCTGTATAGCCGTGATGATACCTCTCATCCCTCCCCTCTGAGAGAGCTCGGCCATTCAGCTCTCTCTAGGCCTCCGGCTGTGAGAGGTAACAGCATCACCCGGGGATCAAACCAGCGATCCCTGGATGAATGGGCGAGCACATTACCACTGCGCCACTCGGAGGCCCCCTGGATGCCCTTTCTGACACAATCCTCCCATTTTATCTGGGCTTTGGACCAGCACTGCCTCCAGTGGCTGGGGTTTGCGCATTGGCTGGGAATCGAACCCAGGTTTCCACATGGCAGGCGAGAAACCGACTACTGAGCCAGTAATACCCTTGTTAAACCTAATGCGAAGATTATCATAAATAGGACTATTCATGCAGTGATATATTGCCAATATTCAAGACCATAAGATATTTATTTCAATGTTTGAAATCTTCATTTTCAAATATTAGCCTTTTTATTATCAATAAAAAATTCTCTCTTGACTTTATGTTGCATTTTATTATATTTGAAGTGGTTTCCTACTTCATGTATTATCTGTAATTTATATATTTTTATGCATTTTTTTAAAATGTCAATGAGAGCACTATTCAGATGTTTATACTCCAGAAAACTCTGGAAACCTTGAATGCGCGATTCACACACAGATGATTTGTATAATCTCCTTTTTGATTTTTTTTTCATTCATCCCATTTAAATGTGCACTTCTTTACTGTGCTATATTGAAACATGACACGTACCATAATTATTCTGTGAAACAATATAGCATGATCCTCCTAAATCCACTTTATTTTTTTTTATCCCGGGCTGCGTCCTACTGTAATGATTGGCAGTCTTCATGACAGACCCAAAGATGATGCCACTCCTGCATTGTTGAAAAGGATAAGAAAATGTCTATTCCCCTGGAAGATGCCATGCCATGGACAAACTCCTCTGGGTGTGCGATTTGACTTTTCCAGTCCAAATTAGCTTTGTGCTCTTCCCCCTCAAATACATCGGCATCGTGTTCAGCTAAACAGGAGAGACACATTATTAAAGCTTATTTCATTAGTTTTAAGAGTCCCGGCATAACACAGGCTTCACAATTTACATGTCAACAAATTAACTTGGCATCTCATGAAATGCATACTATACCGAGGGAATTAGATTTCACTCTCATTTTCAGCCAAGATGTCTTTCCAGGGACATACCACAATATCATTTTATAATGAGTACCTTTAGAGCGATGATCAAACCACAAACCAAGATGCTAAAAAGAAGGCCAATGTTGCATCCACAGTATAATGAGAAAATAGCACAAATCAACCTTCCATTACTGTTAAATCCTAAAAATACATTTTACTCCAAATTTCATCCCAAAATTACCAATAAATCTGATTGTGCATTCCCGCCCAATTTTTTACAAATTGTACTGAAAGCAACCAAAAATTAAACATAACCAAAACCCTTAATCCTTGTGCCATTGGTCCAGGTGCTACTGAAAAGCCTAGCGAATACAATTCCTTGCAACAAACTCGTAAATTTCCTATTTATGTCAATCCTCCAGTGTACATTAAAAAAAAATCAGACCAAAACCTACGCTAAATAAATATATAAACAATTATATAATGAAATAATGTATTATAAATAATAGTTATCTATTCTATTCTATATATAAATATATAGTTATTATAATAATAGGATCTAACCAAACCTCTATAATTTCTGTAAATAATTTACAACAAACTAAATATAAGATTGTTAAGCTTATTTATAGATAAATGTTACTAAATTGCAAGCAGGTGTTAATATATTTGAATATATAAGGTATTAATATATTTTACAAGTGTGCTTGAAATTTGACATAGTAGGCCATATTTTGCATATGTGACTGCATTTCCCAGCACTACAGAGTATCATGGAGCTGTTGCACTAGTATCAAGTACAAAGTGTGGTTATAAGGAAGTGCTTAGGATAAATGTGTTTTTCAAAACCTAATTATATGTCTCATTTCTCAGCTTCAACTACGTGCTGAGTCATGAAACACAAAAAAATATTGAAGGATTGCATTCTAATTTGAATTTCTTGCTCGTTTCTTGACAACTACAAGAGTACAGGAGGCTGTATGGGAATTATCCGGGAGCATGATTAATAAATTATTCACCTCATCTCTTTTTGAGTGATGTAGTTTCGTTACATTGCATCATTCCTTTGCTAAGACAAGTTTGAAACACAGCCATGAGGATATTAAGGAATTTTTTTTTTTTTTTTTGCGCTGATGATTGCTGGGGAGCTGCAGAGAACAAAAAGTCAAGCAGTGTGCAGTGTTCACTGAGATCATTAGCCAACACGTGTGCATTGTGTATGTTGTGTTTTCCCGACCCAGTTGGATTTTTTTGTTTTTTGCCTTGCAGGTGGTAGTGGTTGGTGGTTGCAGGGAGCTGAGCCAAAGCTAAGCTGATGGAGCACATGCTGTGTTTTTAAACCTTTTTGTTGCCATCACAGAGCTAACGGCTAATGTGAGGATGTGAGCAGACTTCACTTCCAATTCCTGCTGAAGACAAAGGCAAAACAGTGACTGGTTGATATTTGCATTAACCATTGCTGTTTACATTGTTCTCAATTGACTTTAAAGCCAATAAAATAATAATATTGATACATATTGTAATTGTATTTCTGTGGTGTCTGGCACTGGGATGTTAGATACTTAGATGTTGAGATACTTTGGGTGCTGTAGGTTGTGGGATGGGGCCTCCAGACATGGAACAGACTCGTTTGTAAGATTTGGCAATTTGGAGATCTTAGGAATTTGGAGGCTGGGTCAGTGGCCTTGGGCTCTTTTCTTTACCACTGTGGGCTGTGGGTGTACTGGGTGTTCTGGTGCCTTTTTATTGTAACCTAGTAGTGGCTTTTCTGTGGGATTGGGCCAGCCGGGCTGCCCTTTGGTCCCTGCGGGCATAGGTAGGCCTTGTGTGCCCATGATCCTGCCACCAATTTACTGGTATATAATTGATGGACAATGTTATTCAATGCACCTAGTGGCATTAATGATATGCCTGATTTATTTATAGTAAAGGAGAACCAGTGGTTTTAACATATTGTTGAAACCATACTTATTGTATAAACTAAAGCTATGTTCTGGATTGTTCCATATATACCATTCTCACCCTGTTGTCTCCAACCTCAGTGGAATTATAACCAATATCATCCGCTCCCAAAGAAATTCTTGTCTGCTTCTAAAATAATTCTGACCAATCTAAACCAGTCCTAAAGAAACTTTGCTGAGCACTTCTACAATAATTCTGAATTATCCCACCTAGTGCTGAAGGGCTTTTAACTAGTCCCATCATTCTTGAAAGACATCAAATCTATCCAACATCTCCCATTCGTCCCAATTCTAATCTATCCAACTTCAAGAAGTTTTAGCCAATTCCAAGTACACCTGAAGAACTTTTCACCAAACCTTCTGAGTCCTGAAAGACCTCTTAAACTTCCACCCCATTCAGAAGAAATTCCTAACCAATCTCATTCACTCCTCAAGAGGGACCTAATCAAATCTGCTTGCACTTGCTAGATTTGTCCTCCTGCTCTTCTAGGCATTCTGACCAATCCTGCAAACTCATGGAGACATGGACATCTTGTCAATCATGATTTAAAACCAATCTAGGAAGGTATCCTGACCACTCTTGTCTACTGCTATTAAAAGAGATGATCAGTCTCATTCATCCTTGCAGGAATCGTAACCCATCCTCCATGTTCCTGTTATCTGACCACTTTAGCCTGATAGATTTATGTTAATATTACCTGTTAATTTATTATATTGTAAACAAAACTATTTAATAAGCTGCTTGGACAAATAGCAACCCTCCCAAGGAAGGTTGTGTGGAAATCTAAAGCCATATAAATCCCTTTCAGCAAATTTGGTGATTGTAGCACCATGACGAAGTTGGCATTTATTGCCATCTGTCAGTGGCATGAGCATCCAACCAGATGCTCTACATACAAATACACATTGGAATGGTGGTGAATGCAGGTGCAGAAGCAGTTTGGAGCTCAGATTGGTGGAACCATTGCACGATATGGAAGATTTAGAAAGCTGTACTGCACTGAGAGCTGGTTATTTTCCAAACTGAGAGCAAACAAAGATTGCTTTCTGTTTGCTGTTGACATACTAATAGAGCAAAACAGATGATAAGACAGTGTCTCGGGGCACCAGTGTGTTTAAAAATCGAGTAGACAAATAGCAGAGAAAAACCCCAAAGAGCAAAAATGAATTGGCCTGAAATGTATAAAACCTGGCCCTGGTTTAAATAAACCCTAAAAGAGAAAAACTGAACACAGCCTAATTGGCTTGATCCTTAGCATGAAGAATGGCTCGGATGCAAATGACACGTCATTTCTAATCAACGGGAAATTGGCTTCTTTTTTATTTTCGTTTTCTGTTCTTGGTACATTTCCCAAGAGCTGATTAAAGATAATTTGCTTATAGATTGGTAACAGTTGCACACTCTGATCAGACCCTGTGATCTCCTCTTCGGCCTCCATGTCGAAAAGCAGTGCACCATCCATTTCATTTAAGGAAGCAGCATAAACAATTTAGCCAACAGAACCTCTTTCTATTTTTTTCCTCTCTCTCTCTCTCTCTCTCTCTCTCCCTCTCTCTCTCTCTCGCTCACTGACCTTAAAGCCCAATTTCAACATTGCAGAAAGGAAACCACAGGCTTTCAAGACATATGTGAGCCCAGGGATTGTGCTGTTCTGCTTCTGTCATGCTCCTTAGAAAGTCCAGGGCATAAGTAGGCAAAGCTGGTCACGGATTTGTTTAAATAATTGTTCATGCTGGTTATAAGAGCAGCGATGTGGAGATTCTAGAAGCTGCACTGTCTGTTCATCTACTCATTGCTTGGCAGCTAGTACAATTGTGGCATTAGATCTCTAACCTGCCAGATCTGTGAAAATCAATTTGAAAAATTTTACTTGGGGCCAAGAAGCTACACACACACACACACACACACATCACCTACATAATGACCTTTTATGATAACTGGTATAAACTTAATTTTTCATCAACTCTGAAGTCATGTTGAAATAAGTGACAGGTTTATGGTTATATTATGATACTTGCAGCTTGTCTCTACTATTTATTTAGTGCCAATGAGAAACACTAGTAGCCAAAACATCACCAAAGGCACCATTCATCTCTAAAAACGTTCGTTCAAGCTTGCACTTTTCTCATAACTTCACTATAGACATTTGACGATAACTGTGAAACCGTATATGAAAGAGTAAGACAAAACTACATGTTTTAAGTGTTCTTCAAGTTCTGTCTGTCAAATAGTAAATGGAAATGAATTGCAGGTAGGAAGTCAAAAACAACAAAAAATATCAAAAAGATGTCAGACTCCACACATTATATATTTCATACACACACGTAGAACATGAAGTGATTGACTTTTGCTTTGTCGCTTTGCTAGAATGAGTGTAGTACCGTATAGTTCATGTGCAGTAAATCAAAGTCATACAGTATAATAGTCATTTGTAACCAAGGTTACTGTAATGACAGACATACAACGCTCAGCCTAAACCTTAAAAGCACTAAGTGCTTGAATAAGATTTCCTTATATTGACACCTGTCACGGGGTGGGATATATTAGTCGACAAATCAACACTCAGTCCTCAAAGTTATGTTGATATGTTAAAACGGGTAAAAAGGGCCAAGCATAAGGATCTGAGAGACTTTAACAAGAGCCACATTGTGCTGGGTTAGAGCATCTCCACAATGGTTGGTCTTCTGGTGGTTCCTGGTACGCAGTGGTTAGTATCTACCAAAAGTGGTCCAATGAAGGACGACCAATGAACTGGAGTCATGAGCGTCCAAGGCTAATGAAGCCACATGGGAAGCAAAGGTTATCCTCTTTGGGCCAATCCCACAGAAGAGCTACTATAGCACAATTTTCTGAAAAAGTTATTTCTGGCTATCATAGGAAGGTGTCAGAACAGACAATGCATCTTAGCTGTGTATGGGAACATGAACATCAGAACTGGACCACTGAGCAATGGAAGAAGGTGGCCTGGTTTGATGGATCATATGGATGGCTGGTTGCATGTACAGTACCTTGCTCACCTGGGCAATAGTTGGCTCCTGGATGGACTATGGGAAAAAGGCAAGCCAGTGAAGATAGAGTGATGCTTTGTCCAATGTTATGCTGAAAAACCTGTGACGCTGAGTGTTTAAGGTGTTGTCTTTGCCTGTAAATTTCCCTGGTCTCAATCTGGAGTAACAGGTCTGCTATATGAATGGCCCACTTTGCAACTTGCAGGGCTTAAAGACTTGTGGAGTACATACTTTAAAAAAAAATTTTTTTATCTCAAGCTCTTGGGTTATGCAGCAGGACAGTGATCCGAAACACACTAGCAAGTCCAGCTCTGAATGGCTCAAAATAAATAAATAAAATGGTTTTGGAGTGGCCTAGTCCAAGTCTGGACTTACAGTACTGCATCTATTAATCGCAAATGCTTGACTGCAGCTGTTGCTGCCTTGGGTAGCACATCCAGTTATTACGTTTAGAGGCAATTACATTTTTTTCAAATAGGGTCAGGCAGACTTTTTTTCTCTTTAATAAATGAAATCATCATTTAAAAATACCATGACAGAGGTTTATACAAAATGCTTGACATCATGCCATGAAATGCTATGCAGTAGCACCGCTCTCATCTGCAAAGTGTCCTAAAACCTCTACATCAACCCGAAGCTGTGTCACCTGACTTGGATTTGATGTCAACCTGACAGCCGAAGTGATCAGGGTAGTCTATATGGTAGCTGATATCAGTATTTATAAATATTTATGTATTTTGTATGTCAGTTTATCGCCATTTTTATTCCGTATCCCAGATAATACGACAACGCTTGAGGAAGTGTGCTGCACGTTTGTGCGATTTAGTTACCTGTGAAAAGGTCACAGAAGTTGAGCAGTGAGTCTCGGTGGTAATTTTCCGAGGGCAGCTCCTCCACGGCACGATGTGCATGATTACGTTTCCATTAACCTAATGCGCCTCTCTTTGGTGCCTATCATATTCATACCAAAACTATACACATTCTCTTGTTCATTAAACTGCTAATTGTATGTTCTCTTGTGACTGTATACCAGAGCAATTTGCCTAATGATTGCGATTTTAATTTATTAAACATACGACGGGTTGTAAATGGAATTTATCCGTATATAATTACAATTAATGTTGCGGAACATCTTCGAAACAAGTTCGCTCGTGTTATAACCTCTTATAGTCACTATAAAGAGGCATTCCTTTACCAGGCTCTCTTCTTTCCATCTGTAGGAATTAATGAGACGAAAATGCAGCTGTTAGAGAGAAGGCATGAAGTGTGATCTCCTCTGTCCTGAGGAATTTCCAATGGCACAAATCATACTGAGTGTTACAAGCCATTTACGGAACTCCTTCCATGAACGTACAATCAATGACGTCGTTCTTTGTTAAACATCAAAGCCTATTCATTACAGCACCTTCTGACCAATGAGAAGTCTGAATGCACCACGGCTGTGGTGTAAATTTGTACAATTTAATACACTCCCAAACTCTGTCAATATGTGTGTGTGTGTGTGTGTGTGGAGTTGGCTGAAATCATACACAACTACCAGGAGCAGAGCCAGCCCAGTAACTGACTGGTGGCCAACTGCTTGCCATTTTTTTCTCCCAGCACACATGCTGACTTTGAAAAAGCTAAGGGTCAAAACTAGCTTTGGTCCCATTGCTTCACACTGTCCTCATAATGAAGCCTACGCATCAAATCGTCTTATTAAATTTTTATTAAATGTCAGAGATAATTGCCGGGTTAACCTTTATTTAACCAGGAATGTCAGAAGAGTAATTTTCATCAGAATAAACAGAGTGCATCATACTGCCAGGTGCAAACTGGCTTAATATACTGTAGCATTGCTCTTCAGTTCATACTTGATATATTTTTACTAGCTCTCCATGCATCCCCATGCATAACAGGTTTAGCCATAGCGCAACGGTTATTAGGAAGTGCTGATCCCATTCAGAGCCTGCCATGATTTAATTCCGACCTTGTGTCAGGTTGGTGCTTGGAGTGAAGAAGGTCAGGTCCCAGTGCTTGGAGGCCAGAAAAACAACCTTGTTGATTCAGATTGCTTGTTAAAGCTCATCTGACCGCAGACTGGCTAGATCCGCTGCTAACAAGCACTAGTCTGGAAGTTGTGGCGAGAACTGAAAGGCCAAGCTGGAAATAAGAGACCAGAGATGTGCTGCATGTTTACTGAACACAGGCTTTAGTAGTAAGACTCGGTTGCTTGTTTGGTTGGCATAGTAGGGCTTTAATTTCCCATATGAATAAAGAGGAAAATTTCCAACTTGTACTGTTTTAAAATGTTTGGATCACATTGTCGTGGTATTCAAAATTTCAGGTTGGTCACATTTATTTTCAACAGCAGCACATCATGTTATAATTAATTAGTTGTGGTATGTCTATCATAACAGTCAGATCTAATTCTCATGGATTGTATTGTGGATGCGGCACATAGTTTAAGCCTAACAATAGACAGATAAATAAATAAATGTATAGTATAATTATTGATATGATGATGATTTTACACCACAAAAATAAATAATCAGGACAGATCAGGTAACATTGTATGGTTTTTCAGTAACATAAAGTTGTGGAGGTTATTTATTTATTTGTTTGTTGTATTGAGAACAATAAAAAAGTCTGGAAAAAAGGAACAACCGTTTATTCCTACTATAAAATAATATCATACCCAAGGTCATGCTGTTGTACTGAATATCAGCACAGCAGTGATGCAGTCGTAAGCTGAAGATATTACAGTCATGCTGATATTCAGCACAACAGCACACAGCACCTCGATTGTGATATTGCTTTTATACAACACTTTTTCCTTTGACCAGAGCGACTTACATTTTGATCTCATTATACATCTGAGCAGTTGGTGGTTAAGGGCTTTGCCCAAGGGCCCAAAAGGGACAACCTGGTGGTCATGGGATTTGAAACTGGGACCTTCCGAACCATAGTCCAATGCCTTAATGACAGTTAGGGAAATTAAAGGGGTGAAAGTAGTTTTAATTTCTTACCAGTACTACCTGCATGTAACCAAAAGGTAAGGATGATAAACCATGGAGAAACTAAGAAATTAACTAGATGTACCTTATATTTCCACTTATTCCATATTAGAATATCAGCTCACTTCCAGGTTCTAGGGTTTAATCCCAAATAGTGTAAAATAGAAACATAGTGTGCTATACAGTCCATTGTTTCATACACTAAGTACAGCCCTTGATCAGGGATTAGAGAGGTTTTTGGGATTCAGCCTTGTGTTAAAGACTAATTAGCTTAGTAGCTCATCTTAAACGTAAACAGGGTAGTTCAGACGCAATTAGGAATGACTGTTAGTAATGACTAAAGAAACAAAATAGTGTTTAAAATGACATTACATTATCAGGTGTCTTTTATTGCTTCTGTGAATGTTTTTAAATGTGGGTTTTGGCAGGCAGTTGCTCTCTCCTCAGTACTGTGGACCATACCAACGTACTTTCACCCATGCTGTGACCGACAGTTAGTAAACTCTAAAAACGTCTGGGTTAAAAAACAACCCAACCATAACCCAGCCGCTGGACAGAACACACGCTCGGTTGTTTTGATCCAAGTGCAGGACTCAATTATCTGACCCAACCAGTGGGTTAAGTTGACACTCTAACTGGGTTAAATGTTAAAATGCTGGGTTATTTTATTGGACCCAACCAGTGGGTAAAATTAACACTCTTGCTGGGTTGACGCATTCCATTTGATTAATTTTTTATTAAAGATGCAAAATGTACACTTCACATAATGTATTGTCACAGAATAAGAAAATGTGAATAACTCAATTTTTTACATAAATGTCAGACAAAATCATATAATCCCAAGGTGACCATTTGTTAAATATAAAATAAATGTAACAAACACTCAACAAGAGGCCCCTGTAAATCTGATTTAAATTGCATTTTTTTTTTTGGCATTTAATACAATGTTTTAACACTTTTTACATAGAAATTTTCAATACAAATCTTATAATGCCCACATGACATCAAACATTCCCCATCTAATATTTTAACTATTAGTTATTTAACTTTCAAAATGACATTAAAAACAAAAATGATAAAACTTTAAAAAATAATATTAATTAAATGTGGGGTGAAAAAACTGTTGTCATCAAAAATTTAACAGATGAGTCCTCGTGTCCATCAATCTGATCTACAGTATGCTGGAGAAACTCCCAGGTGGGAAGACTTTGTGTAGTTAACATCAAAGATAAATAAAAAAAAACTTCAAAACATACATCAACGGCCTCCACCGAAGAGTCTGTCTCAATAGCATTGCCTCCAACAATGGGAAAGGGCTGTCAGGTTCCTCCTGTCTCATCCCCAAGGCACAAAACGTGGAACAGTGCTCCAGTCATCTCCATATTTTGCAGATATCATTCCCATCATGTTGGTCCCC
>JAQMYJ010000019.1:2433378-2448427 GCA_030014305.1 Clarias laeviceps | reverse complement strand
ATGCTCCATCTGGCGGGATTATACAGCATTGCAACCATCTTTTTAGAAAGCGCATGGGGGCGTTTATGGGGCGGGGCGTCGTTAACTGCGTCATCGCGGGGGATCTCATTCCGTGCACGAATCGTGCATGGTCCTGTCATGGTCCTGTCATGGACCTGTCACGCTCCAGGCGGCTGTTTGCCGTGGCTCCCACTGTATGTATTTAATGCAAAACGTTTTTTCTCTTGTCAATACACAAAAATACATAATGTGAACATGAATTTAGTGCATATTTCTGACTAATTTACTTCACTATTTAATGTGTGAGGGATAACAGGATACGGCGCTCCATCTGGATTTAATACGAAACATTCACCACTTTTCAAATTCTCAACAAATCCTCGATGAATACGATATTTAAGTGATGAATTTACAACTTACAATAAATATTTCATAAGGATGAAGAAAAAGCTCATTTTAAACAATGACGCACTCATTTATTGAATAATAAAAAACAGAAAAAAAAAAAAATATATATATATATATATATATATATATTAACCCAACACCACCATATCAAAGCATTTAATTTGAACAATAAAATATTCTTGCTTCTACCACAACTTACTAAAAAATAAGTAAAAATGTACATTAACTTACCATAAAATACTGAGTGCTCTGAATATAATCCAGTCAGAAGTGAAGAATCCAGAAAGTTCGACAAAGAATAAACCAACTGCTGGGTGAAAATAACAGACAGAAACAGAAGACATATTAAGACTGTCATTAAACACACCCCAATTGCTTCTTCTGACAACTTTAAAATATTATAAAATATGCCAGCAGACTTTCCACACACAGCTTTAGTGAAGTTTACTAGTAATTTACTTAAAACTACATTTAAGATTACATTTAGTAAATTTAGGGTTTTTTATTTGTGTGTGCTACAAACGCACATTTCTCATAAAATACAGTACAGCCGATTATTGGCACAGAATATAAAAACATGAACTCCCCACACCCCCATATCAAAGTGCGAATAAAAAGGCAGAAAAGCGAATGAACATAAAAAATGAGCTTGCTTCTACCACAACTACAACATTTAAAATTTTGATAAAAATTCATTATAACTTACCATACAACAATGTGTTTACAAAAACAATCCAGCATTTTTTTAGAGTGTATGATTAACAACTTTTTGACCTGTAATTCCTAGCTGTTACATATAGTTAAACATCCCAGTGCTGTTATGCTCAATATCAGCACTCGTGGGATGCCTGATCGTCCAATCACATTACTTGCACAGAACTGACTATTATATAACATGCATTACATAACAATAATAAGAACTTCTAAGAACTCAGAAAGAGCTCTAAAACTTCCCCTTTATAGTTTTTCCAGAACCTTTGAGCTACTTAAATGACTCCTTGGTGAAAAATCAGTGTTTGTCCAAAAAAAACAATAAAAGACTGTTTCATGTTGTTCTTTGCCTCTGTGGTCCATTTTCACTTCTCAATTAAAGCAAAGATTCAGGGCTATTTCTAAAGACATAACAGGCACCCTGGGAGGAGGCAGTTTGCACTAGCAACTTCAGATCTCTATCATTCTTAAAATCATTCTCACCGACTGCTTTCTGCTGAGACAGTCATCTTGCCTTGACAACAGATCATCAGTCCCAGGAAGCTTATACCATCATAATTTCTCTCTCTCTCTCTCTTTATCAGTCTCTCTTCTCCTCCCTCCCATGCTGTTTTCTCCCTCTGACCATGATGGCAGATGTAAAAGCAATAAAAGCACTTTTCTTATTGTCGTTCTCATTCAGCACAAAATAAGAAAGGAAAAAAAACTCATTTTTTTTCTACTTCTGCTGCGGTAGGTCTTTCATTCTTTCATCGACGTTTGTTATTCTCTCCACCCTCAGAAGGTGACAGTGTTGCACTTCCTGATTGCACACAGCCCAGGTATTTACTGTTAAACCAACAATTGGAGCTGCTACGGCGATCGAGACTAGAGCTCGTCCCAGGTGTAGAATCGGTGCCTATGAGAGGAAATGCGATAAAATAATTAAAAGAGTTTCTGCGAACATGAATCAAAATGACCATGATCTTCTAAAGCTTGGATGGGATGGGTTCACAGGTTATGACTATTTATAAACATGTATAAATAAGCAGTAAAGGCTTTTTGGTAAATGCAGTGACAGCTGGTCATGACCACACTGTAAAAAATTGTATCTTAGCAAGTGAAAATATCTTAAATATGATTATATTTATATAACTTTCTTAAAATAAGACAACAAACCAAATACAGCGGTACCGCATCAATACAAATGCCCTGCCTCTGAACTTTTCGCCTTAAGAACTGAAATTTAGCAAGATCTTTGCCTCGGCATACGAAGAAGTTTCGCATAACGACCAAAATGAGCCAAACCGAGATCTGGGTAGTTCTAGTCTAGTCTAGTTAAAGTTGTGCGTACGTCCAGTAACCGTTCAAAACTTGTTTGCGTCAGTGGAAATCCAAGTGAAGCAAGTTTACATCTTTTTTTTGTGTTTTTGGTTCAAAAATGTTGCAACATGGTAGCAAGAAGAAAACGGAGCCACTTTCAGTTTAGTATTTTAATTACAACAGCCGGTGCCAAGAGGAATTATAAATTAAGGTTAAGTGAGGTTTAATGTATATTTATTTAATACTTTATTTCATTTACATGTCTTTTCTAAATGTTTTTCATTGTCTTTATAAGCAAAAATATCATTATAGTGTTGGAAATTGGTAACATTGGTAATATAGGGTGGGTGAAACTTACTAGGCAGTATTTAATGGCTATAGAACTTGTGGTATCACTGGGGCACCACCACATGGTGCAACAACCCATTTTGTTCGTACTGGGCGTGTGTGGTTAGACCAGCATTTTCCAGGACACTGGCTGGGACGACGCGGACTTCATGAATGGCCTCCAGATAGTCCAGATCTCATTCCATGCAATTTTGTCCTGTGAAGCACACTGGAGGACTTGGCCACTGGCATGGATTCAGGATGTTTTTGAGGAAACTGGTTGTTGCCACTGATGCCTACGTTGAAATTTAAAGATTTGCTTTAATTTTCACATCACACGTTCAATTAGTTTCCATAAACTTCTATTAAAAATATGGACATTATTAAAAATTTTTTATTTCTAGTTACTTTTCACCTACCCTGTATATTTGGGTACCACTGTATGAGATTTTAAACTTTTACTAGTCAAATATCACTAAAATAAATTCTTATTCTATTGACAGATAATTTCATTAGTTCCACAAGTTCTACTTAAGTTCTGCTTGCAATTTTAGTAATATTTGAGTAGAAATAATCTTAACAATATATATTTGGTTGGATGTTAATCTCATAATAGGAAATTATAAGTAGGTTTGGCTAAGTTCAAGAATATTTCACTTCCTAAGATGTAATTTTTTTCAGCACTATAAAGGATTAGAAACCCTGGGGCTCTAGTTTTAGTGACTGATGGATCTCTCTTTTTTTTTGCTTTTCCCTTGCGAAGTCAATCACCAATCCATGAAAGTCCAGCTCTTTAACAAGCTCTGACTTAATGGACAGCAGTGACACCACGTCTTCTCTGGGCCATTTTCATTCATTTTTAATCAGACTCTGACTTCTCTTTCTTTTTTCAGGTTGTCTTTAAAGAGCCCATACTAGATTATGTGAATTAACAAATTATTGGCTCATGTTCTATATATCATGTTGTGTGTGATTGTATAAGGGATTAACTCACTTCAAATCTAAGCCCAGTAAGGCATAACATGCGTCCAGGATTTCTTGAAAAATGTTCAGTCAGTACTTTGGTTTCATGTTTGTGTAGAACTACATTACCCATCAGCCCGAATGTCCTGTTCCCATACATTACGTTTACAACCAAATTCCCTCCCGTCATGTGTTTCAGTTGTTGCCTATAGTCTGTATGTTTCTTTCCTTATGTTAGTGGCTCATATACTGTATATATGAGCCACTAACATATCCACATAGCCACTAATATATCTTTCATCTTGCTTTGTTTGTACTTGCATCCCCATGGGCGTCGCTAGCCCCCTTTTATTGGGCACATGCCCCAGTATTGATCTGCTGTGCCCCAGTAAAATCGAGTTTTAACAAGCTCCTATATTTGGCAGTGGATTCACTTGGATTGATAGCAATGGGAAGGATTTTTTTTTTTTATCCACAAGCAATGCAGTTTAACCCAAAATATAAACCGAGGTTCACCTTCTCATCCAGGTTGCACGGCAGTATGTACGCATGTTGTACCTGGTGAAATGCAGCCTGCACACCTAACCATGTATTCACCAAAAACAAGGATTGGGATTGGTGTATCATATCATGATGGGACTAAAGTCTCGCACACTCAATCACTCTCTATACTGCTTATCCTGTTCAATAAGTGATGGGACTCGGGGCATCAGGTGGGGTACACTCTGGACTCGAGCTTTATTGACTACTGTAATTGAATATCAATTTCATGCATGCATTGTTCTCAAGAAAACTGAATAGATGCGTTATTTGAGTAACGACTCTAGCAATGTCTAGCAATACCCCATGCATCCCTACATCACATCACATCAACTATATCTCTAAATAAATAAAAGAATTATTTTGTCTTTATGTTGGTCGGAACTCTCTCTTTCGATGATATCCTGACATTTCACACATCGGAGGACCCGAAACCAGTCTCAAAAAAATTCTCTCTGTATGTCTGTCTAGCCAGATATCTTCTCACAGCATCACGCAAAACTGGCTGATCAGAATTTTATGAAACTTTGCCCGTAGTTCTTTGCAACCAGCAGGTATTTGCCTGAAGTTAAACCTGTGCCATAAATGAAATCAGAATATTGAGGAGAAGTGAAGTTACTGTATGTGCCAGATTGCATCACAGCATCTAACACCTTTTGAGACAAATATAATGCTTTTTCCCTTGAGGTGGGTGTGCCAATTTTGATTTTCATTTAGCCAAGATCTCGATGTTTGTGCTCATGAAACGCAAGAAGATATTGAAAGGTGTTGAAACACTACCACAGAAGAGATGGAAGAGAAATTAGATTTGTCGTTCCTTTATATATATATATATATATATATATATATATATAGTATAAATAGTATAACTCGGTTTTTCACATTCATTAGACCAGTCGACTTTTGATGAAGTTATGGAAGCCTAGTTGAAGTTAAATGAGCCTAAAAAGAAATACGCCCCAGTGCACATGAATGGGCTAAAAAGTTAGCCGTATCCGCGTCTTATGACTGATTGTACTTGATTTGACCAAGTTTTGATGAATCTTCTTTAAGGTAATTTTTTAAGAGTAAATGAGACTTATTTTTCTGAGTTTTACCTCTCTGAGAGAGAGAGAGAGAGAGAGAGAGAGAGAGAGAGATTAGCCTTCCTGATTTCTTTACACCAGAGTATATCATACTGGAACTGAGACATGTAAGGTATTTGGTGCATATTCTACCAGTTGAGTTTTTTTAGATGAGTGCTGAATGAATGCAAACCGTGTGTCATGCTGAGACTACTCTTGACAGTGTGTCAGAGAGAAAAAGAAAAAGCTTCTCTTGCCATCTCTTCTTCTTTTCTCCTCTCCTCTTCACCATGAAAGCTATTGTACGCTCTCCAATCCCAGCATTTTTAAGATGCAAGTCAGGACCGGAAGTGTTTCTGCATTTAATTGCCCAGCTTAGATGTGACATTAGCGACAGGCGCGTTGTCGATTTCGCTGTGAAGGTCACCAGGATTTGGAGACACATAATCAGCGGTATGTTCTGGCTTAGTTGTGCCTGATGTCTGACCTCTAAACCTCTGGACTCACCGTGTACACCTCTGGGGAATGAGATCGAATGAGATTCACGACATCCCCAAATTGAATGCTGGTGGGAGAACAGATGCTGGCGCGGTGGCCCTGGCTCTCGGCCGCTGTTTTACTTAAACCGCTCGGTTTATTAATGGCCGTCAGTGTTCGTGTCTTGTGTGCGGTTTTAGCAGATTGCTTTAACACTGTCTGGATGTAAATCTCATCTCTTAGTCCATCTCGTTTCCGAGGTCATGTCTGTTATCCAAGTCTAAAATGAAGATACAGTGATTAAAAGTTGTAACATGGTGTGTGATGTAAGTTCGTTGTTATAGTTATATCTAAATAGCTAGATTTTAAAATGTTTGTTACGCTAGGCAGACAGTTAGGTTAAGTACTTTACAGTATTTCTAAATATGATTAAACATTAGCTATAACTCCATCTATCTATCCATCCATCTATCCAGGAACCTCTGTAGTCCAATTAGCGACTGTGGAGGCCAATAGTGATTACTATTTCCATTTTACGACCGTGGCCGGGCAACATTCACACACCACAGGCAATTAGACGAATCTGCATGTCTTTGAACTGTGGGAGGAAACCGGAGTACCTGGAGGAAACCCATCAAGCACGGAGAGAACATGCAAACTCAAGGCGTGAATCGAACTTGGACCCTGAAGGTGTGCAGTCCACTGTGCAGCCTAGTAACTAACTAGCAAGATTTTTTTTTCTGTCTTAGCATGATTAGCTGGTCATGCAGGAATTTGTAGCAATCAGTTAAAATTTACTTTCGAGTTGACGTTTGAGTTTAACTTCAGATACTTTTTGACTTCAACTCAAGTTGTATTATTATTATTATTATTTATTTATTTTACTTTAAATTGAGCGGCATTTTGATTAAAATCATTCCCCATACTTTCACTAAGATACAGGTTGTCTGTACTTTTACCACCCCTGTACCAATAGTGCTCAATGCCCTCTTACTGGCAAGACCACTCCAGATGATGATACCTGTACCGTCTCGTCTCGTCTCGTCTCTGGGGCACTGTAGATAAGCACCACACCAGAAATAAGCTCCTAGATAAGATCTGCATCCAGAGTCTCGTCGATTGCTTCCAACTCCTCGATGCACTGTTTTTTGTGCCATAATTATCTGAGGATCTCTCTACACCAGAGACAAAGTCTTCATCTGCACTAAGAGGTAATTCCCATTTTTAGTATGGGTCAAAAATCCAAGGGCACATGAAGCATTTTAAGGGACCCGATCATGAGCTCCATGTGTGGGACATCAACTGGTGGAATGTTGAAAGTATTTCATCATAAATACTAAGCTACACACTAATGCATAATTGTCCCCATTTAATCTTGCTAGGCTGCAACTTTAAACAAATGCCATGCTACAAAATCCTAATATGCACCAGCTTACGTTGCTAACTGTGGTCTAGCATGCACAGACTCTAGCGAGAGTGTGTAAAAGTCAGTCTCTAATGACCCCTTGAAGTTTTTTTCAAGACTGAGCCAGCTCTTAATAGTGAGGGAAGCTGAGTGCTTTTATCAACTTATGAAACGTGCCATGAAGCTGTGGAAGAAATGTACTCAATATGGTCTGGCATTAATTAAGTCTTATGATGAGGCCTCTTGGGAATACTGTAGGAAGCTAATAATAGTTTCAGTCTGGATGTCAGAGTAAAAGGAGTGTAGCTTTATCGTAAATGGCTTTTCAATGATCTATATTTTGTACGTGTCTGGCAAAAGACTTGACAATGTTGGAAAACCTACTGGATGTCACTTGGGCTAAAGTCTATAATGTCATTTATATATAAACTACCCTGTCAAAAGTTTGTGCACCCTTGTCTTTGTATGTTGTAGCATTCTCGTTTCCCTTTGATGGAGCACAGTGATCGAGCAAACAGTTTAAAACCTATTTTTAAGCAGGTGTAAAGTAGTGGACAGTCTTTTATACATTTTTCTGTATCGTTGAAAATCCTGCACTGCCACACACCACTACACAAAGATAAAAACAAAAAATTAGTCCAACGCGGACGTGCAATTCCTTGAATGTCCACTGGGACATTGATCCAAAAACGAGTCAACACCCATAGAACATGTTTACAGCCTGGTTCAAAAAACAGGCTTCGGCCTTCAAAGTTAGATTTCTCGTTTATGACAACTGTATAGGGGTGAATTATGTAACTCATCAGTTAAAATGACATTAATTCATTAAGTATGCATAATTAGGGCCGTGGCCAATTTGAGTGACAGCTGCAATGCAAGTTTCAACCCGCTGCTATGCATCACTTTAGCTAACCAGCTAAAGTTTAGTCTAACTTATAACAAAAGAGTAGGAGTTGACACAGGATGATGGAGCTCAATCAAATGCAAAGTAACATTAGTCACCTCAGCATTGCCTACCCTGAAGCTAAGCTAGCTAGCTTGTGGTAGCATGGCCAGGCTTTGTTTGTTCTTCCTATTTCCCCATTTATGGATGCACCAGGGTTTAGATGGTGTCTGAGCTTCAAAACCATGCTTCAGAAAACCTATGGGTGACGTCACAGAGGGATTGTCCAGTTTTTGTTTTTTATAAAGTTTATGGAGAAAACAGATTCTGGAACATTGTTACAAACACGACGTGAACGAACTTCATTGTGAACTGTAAAAAAAAAAAAGATGAACAAAATCCTGTCTTATTAAAATCTATTAAAAAGAAATAAGTTTCAGGAAAACACCCACAGTTGGTCATATGCTATGCCGCGTCTATGGATGTACACATAAAACCTACCAGGATCTCTCAAGTGAATGCTAGACATCAGAATTTTTCAGCGTAAATCCGGACTAATACTCATCTTTCTTTTCACCCATGTGAGACTTTTATTATAGTAAGACCATTTGCTGTTCAGTCAAATCTTTCAAAAAGTGCACAGAGCTCATCTAGAACGTCGTAACTTGTCTTGAAGACGTATAGCGAGAAATAAGTTTATGATTAAGCTTTGTGTCTTTTTCTATATCACTGAATCAGATTTCCAGACGTAATTTTCGGCACCAACTTCACCATACATCAGTGTTAAATTATTTACTGTATCTTTTATTTACACTCATGCACAGACTGTAGCATTGAGCTGAATGTATTAAAGTGTGAGAGTTGCAAGAAAGGGTGTTCAAGCACAGGACATAAGGTCAAGTGCAAAGGCAGGATTTTTTTCTTTCCTTTCGCCCATTAAAATTTATACACAGGCTAACACCAAGGTGCAAATAAACCAAGGGAACAACAAGTAAATAAGACAACTGAGACAGAAAAAAAGGATGACTGTGCACAAAAAAAGTGCTTGTCCTAGACTGAAATTAAACAAGTAAATTTAGACATAAACACCTTCCATCCGTTTATTTATGTGTCCCGAATCTAACAGTTATATCATTTGTTCCAGAATGCAAAAGAAGTAAAAGGAGGTGAAACACAGGCTGTGAAATTAGAGACAAAAAATCAGGAAGTAATGTGAAGTCTGAAGTTTGATCTGGATTAGATTGATACGATGAGACACAGCGCCAAATGGAGGATGCTTTGAATAAACACAAAGGAAACAAGACAACATTCAGTACATACAGTATATACAGCAAGTGGCCTAGCAGTGCTAGCTCTATGAGCTGCTTGGTGGTGGTGTGTGTGGTCCATCCCACACTTTCTTAGGTCAAGTTCTAATGAGAAATGTTCCAGTGTCTGACTTCATATATTGCAAAACATCAAAGCACCTTAGCAAGACCAATATAAGATTGGTAAGCATAAAAGCAAGCAAAAGCTGACTGTTGGCAGATACTTTTTACTTTTTTCACAAGACAAATACTAAACCAAATACTGCAGTATATCAGCATACCAACGTCCTGCCTTACGAATTTTCACCTTAAGAAATTTGCCTCAGCATACGAGTAACCGAACGCTGGCTAAGTTGCACGTATACTGTACGTCAGTGGAAAGCCAAGCGAAACGAGTTTAAATATTTATTTTTTTGTTTGTTTTAGCATGATTTAGTGAAGACGTAACACCATGGGGTCACAAGAATGTTATCAAGGATGGTAGTACAGTAAAAAGAAAATGGAGCCACTTTCAGATTAGTTTTTAAAGCAGCCAATGCCAAGAGGAATCAAAAAAACTGAGGTTTAATGTCTATTTATTTCATAGTTAAATTAATTTACATGTCTTTTCTAAATTTTTTGATTCTTAATTTTTGCGAAAATATTGCCAGTTGCCGGTTTAAGCCCCATCTCCACAAAGCTGCCACTGTTGGGCCCTAGAGGAAGCACTTAATCCTGTCGGTATCATGGCCGACCCTGCACTCTGGCCCCAGTTTCCTAAGCTGGGATATGTAGAGAAAAAAAATCCTCTGTGCAGTAATGTACAGTATATGTGACAAATGAAAGCTTGACTTAATTACAGGTGAAAAAAGATGCCATAAGATTGCTCTGAGGAATCAACTGAGCCTGTTCTGGATTATATATTTTATAAGATCAATTTTAAACAAAACAATATGTTACAATTACTGTACATACGGTACATTTTATTAGCTTTATTTTAAGTTCGCACTTATTTTTACCTTAATGTCATTTAACTTGTCTGGTTCAACCCTTTAGTTTTATGCTTCTGCAACTTGGCATTTTTGCCAAAGCTGATAAATGGAATTATACTTAGTCTTAGATCACTTAGACAGTTTTACACCTACTACGTGATGCACACTGCATCCAAAAGGGCTATGTAAGCTCAGTCTCTGAATGTTGTAATAAGCATGCTGCATGTTTATTGGTTCAATAACACTGATGAGAGTTACTCCTTTGGTATTGAAATTTGGTTTCAAATGACAAGGCATTGTTCGATACTTATGTATCTATAGTATGTAAGCAATTTCATCAGTTGGCATAAAAGCATCAAAGTTTGGACAGACGTACTTCTCACACACTCGCTCATCGTCTATACCGCTTTATCTTGTATACAGAGTGGCAGGGGGCCTGGATCCTATCCCAGGGGACTTGGGGCACATAACATAACACAAATGTTATGAATGAAGTTGCATTTCAATGAGGGAAATAAGTATTTGATCCCCTACCAACCGACAATAATTCTGCCTCTCTCAGACTGGTTATGTGCTCTTGTGGTACACATGTTAATTTAAGAAGGTGCTTCTAACAACAATGTGTTATGTGTATAAAAGCCACCTGTCCACAAAATCTCTATCGTCCATTCAAACCTCACCACCATCGGCAAGACCAAAGAGCTGTCAGGCGCGATACAGTTCACCCTGGACAGGATGTCAATTCATGGTTTTGGACTGTGGGAGGAAACCAGAGTACCCAGAGGAAATCCACCAAAGTCCATGCACGAAGAGGCGGGAATCGAACCCAAACCCTGGAGGTACAAGGCGACAGACCTAACCACGAAGCCACCATGCCACCCTAGACATACTTCAATTTGCAATTTATATATAAGATTTTTTTACTTACTGTAACAAGACAAGAAAAGAAATGAAAACCAAGCAAAAAGCACCTTATTATGCTTGGACCGGTATACGGTCACTTTCACTCTGCTCCAGGAAATAACAAAACAAAACACTCACACTGATTACCACAGTGATTGCCACACTGACCCCAAAACTGATAAAAAAAAATAAATAAAAAAAATTTAATTATTAAATTCAATATAAAATACTTAAATTATAAAATACTTAATTAATAATATTAAATTATAATATAAAATTACAAACTTATTATAGTTTGCGTTTGAGGTGGTAAAATGTTGGAGAACCTCTATAATCCTACAGGTGGTGCTGTCTAAACTATTCACACATCGACAGACAGCATAGTGTCTTATGTGGTCGGAGCGAGTTATTTGCTGAGCTTGTTTAGAAGTGTAAGAAAATCTGAAAAAATACGAAACAGAAAATTGATAAAATCATGATACTTACATAAACGCAAAACAAATCTCTGTATCATGATATTGTGATTCTTGTCCCTATTAATTATACTGTTCTTACGTATATTTGAGGTCTCATGGTAATACAGTAAATCTTCAGTAACCTCTTTAAAAATTTGCAGACTGACGCTTTAAATTGCAAGACTGACACACATACTTCACCTTGTGTGTGTGTGTGTGTGTGTGTGTGTGTGCTTGTTATTCTGATGCTGTGCTACCATAAGTCCTATTGAATTTTCTCTCGGCTGCACTTGAAGGTCTACAGGTCATTAGAGATTCACCAGGGGTGCTCTGTACAGATTGAGTGTGAAATATGAAATTGTCCACCATTTGCAGATATGCACCAGACACTTCCTGGTAGAGTAATCCCTCTCCTCCGTTTGCCAGATGGGAGGCGGGCGGAAATTGGGTAAAAGCTAAAGGGTTGGCATTGTACTCCCTCTCTCTCTCTCTCTCTCTCTCTCCTCCTTTTGACAGATCTATGTGCAGCTGGAAGCGAGCAGCGTATGAAGTGCTCACGTCTCTTCCCGGCATCAGAGGGCAGAGTGAGCTAATTTTTCCCCTGCTAGCAGCTGCATAATGGGATCTGCAGCCTTCCTTGTTCACTGTTCCACCAGCCATTGCAGATTAGCGGTAATAAATCTTAGTTAAGAGATGCTGGTGAGTGCTTGACACCCGTCTTTGTTGATGAGATCGAGCGGATGCACATCCGAATAAACGGCAGAGAATATCGAGTCTAACAGGACCGCTAGTTACAAATACAGCATTGTGTTTGTCACGGTTGGGAATCAGTCGCGGTGATGCTACACGCTTGCTTGTCCCTTATTTCTAATGGTCTGTCTTTCTCTTTTTTTTTTTCTGTTTCTCACATGCATGAAGGCTTTCTAATCACTTATTCTCTCTCTCCAGTTTCTCTCCTGCTGTCCCTGGGAGACTTTCATGCTATTTCTCTCTCTCTCTCTCTCTCACTCTCTCTATCTGATGACACATTCCCGCTGACGAGATCGCATTGTGCGATGTAATTATCAACACACAAATGATAGCTGCCCTTATAGCATGATGATAATTGGTAAATGCTTGCCATGAGATTTACATGAAGGTCTGTCCAACACAGCATCCTTGCATGCATTAGTGCTAATGGTGGCCTAAATCGTGCTAACGATCAACTGATGATAAATTGCACAGCCTTAATAGAGAGTTACTGCTAATGATGGTCTGGAAGATCAGTAAACAAGTCCTCGTTTTCCGCATACAGTATGTCTACAAACTCAGATATGGACCCGATTAAAAACATGCCAGTAGGACTAAGCCTGGTGTGTCAGTTAAGGTCTTGACACTGTCATGTCAGAAAATGTTACGACACCACCACCAACTAAAAGGTCAACAAAATCTACAGTATGTTACTTGACTCGACATAAAAATTGACAAAAGCAAATTTGCATAGCCGATAAATTATTATACGAGGGGGAGTCAAAAAAGATACAATAAAAGAAAACTTTTATTGAAGAGAAATACATAATTTTTTGACATAATTTTTTTCCCCAATACTTTTTGTCCATCTGCGTTCATATTCTCTTATTACAAAATGTTTTAGGCTGAGCTGTGAGCCACGAATGCACCGCTGTCTTCACTTCTTTATCAGAAATTAATATTCGTCCACAAAGGACTGCTTTCAGGAAAACAAACAATCGGGAAAAAAAGTCTGATAGAGTGAGATCAGGACTACAGGGAGGATGCTTTAACACCTCAAAACAGTTTTCGCAGAATGTCGACTTTGTGAGCAGAAGTGTTTGGACGATTACGATGCCTTTGGATAGCAGTGGGTATGAAACTGTGTTCAATCTGACGTTTAGTCTTCAGCTCTTCAATAAACGTCTCACTGTAACGAGCACTGTTGATTGTTGGACCTTTCCCCTGATACTGTTCCAATACTTCTGGACCTTGAGAATCCAAGGAAACTGTAAGCGTTGTTGAATTTTCCAGCTGATGGTCGACTTTTGAACTTTTTCTCTGTCGGCGATTGAGGATGTTTTCGTTCCATACTCTGCCGTTTACTCTCAGACTCGTAGTGATGAATCCATGTCTCGTCACCAGTAATGAAACTTTCACCTTACTTAGAGACTCGCTCCAAAATTTTTTGTTTTTGCAGAAAATCCAAAGCGTCCGTTTATGCTCTTCCGTGTGTTTTTTTTCCGGAACCAGGTACACCCTCAGGCCACAAAAACAATCTGAATCACTGCAAGTTGCTCTCCTTTTGTGCAAATCGCAAGCGGGGCGTCCATTTTTGTTTGCACCGCAGTTGCAAATGAACTGATATAAGACATTCACATCCGCACAGCAGTGACTGTGGAGAGAGTTGCCTTAAACAGAAAGCACTGATAAGAAGCTTTAATATTTCTGGAGTGCGGATCATTTTTGACTCACCCCTGTATGGGTTTCAAAACTGTTAAGTATCTATTGCATGTAATCTATTACATAAAAGCTACATAACCTCTAAAGTCTCCCAGAACTATTTATTTATTTATTTATATTCTTTTAATGACTAAATAAATACCTGTCAGTGTATTGAGGTACTTTTATTTATCATTTGTCCCTGCAGGCCAGATACACTGCATAATCTTTAGTTATATATATAATCAAATGTATTTTACATTTATTTGTACTTCAAAGCAAAAAAAAAAAAAAAGGCAGCTTTGTGTATATTTAGCTTTAATATATTCACTGTCTGAATGTCCCCTAATTGGCTGTGATGGAAAGTATTGAACAAATACGCCAATGCAAATTTTCTATTCAGAATTAATGACTAGTCCCACAATCACATTAATCCTGATTCGTTGATATTTTATGTGTGCTGATGGCTAATAAGTATAAAAAATACGATCTTGCTTCATAACTATGGAGATTTATTGATACATAATGATGTATGATGCCGTACATTTCCATTCTTTAAATTTCACAGTAGCCGTTAATATCTCTCTCTTTCTGCCATTTTATCAGTATAAAGATTTTTTATTATCATTATTATTCATTCTTTTTTTTTTTGCTTATGCCAGGAAAATTTTCAGCCTTGTGGGCAAAACCTGTTGATCACAAACAACTTTTTTTTTTTTTTAACTAAAGGGGTGTAATAGGGTCAGGTCAGGATGGTTAAATGGCTTCTGGGTTAACCCTCTGAGGTCCGCGCACGCATATATGCGTTTTGAGGTGTCTTCCCCTGATGACGCCAATAAGAACTTAAATTACACTTTCAGTTTTGATCGTACAGACAAGATCTATATATTAATCGAATCTGTA
>JAQMYJ010000019.1:2410585-2428158 GCA_030014305.1 Clarias laeviceps | reverse complement strand
GCATAGTCAAACCGCATAGGTGAGATAGGGGTATAACAGCAGGAATAACAGAGGGGGGGATGGTTATCGGGGGCGGGGCTTATAGGACGACTTTCACACACTCACACACACACGCACTAATGGATTGGGAATGACTGCTGTCTGGCTCACGGATTACATAAATTGTCTGAATAACGGATTATTTAAAAAAAAAAATAAATAAATAGCTGAGTACTTAAATGGCGAACCTAACGCATTAGACCAAAAAAGTAATCCAAGTACTCTAACGCATTATTTTGTAACACGTTACACCCAACACTGGTTATTATTATAGGTCAATCCAGGAAGAGAATCACAGACTTTGTGCAAATAAAGATAGGAAAGCTCATATCTTACTTCAAACTTACAGTCTGATTAAATACCCATATTTTACTATTTATTTCACAAGTTAACACAAGTCTCAGATCCCCCCAAACTGTGTTAATGCTAAGGTTGAAATACCCACCAGGTATGCATTATTTTATGCCTTGGGTTAACTTTCTCTGTTTCACTCATCCACCGAACATGCTATTTCAGTGTTTATGTAAATGAGGTACTGCAGAGCCACAGCCCACCAGTTAAAATTAGAGCAGAGCAACTAGCTGGGGGAGGGGTATTCTCTTGTATGAGGTCACAATAGGGGTACCTCTAATTTGTCACTACAATCCTGATAATTCCTAGCCATTACAAAAATGGAAAAAGAACAAAAGTATTTATTTATTTATTTATTGTATTATACACTGGGAACCAATTTGATTGTCTAAAAAAATGACAAAAAAAAGTGAATTTCACACATCAGAAATATTAGAGGCGATTTGATTCTTTCTTTCTCTAGACACGCTCTTATCACGATCAAGCTCTCTTCATCTCTACAGTTCCCTTTGGATCACCGTCAGGCTTAACCTACTGCAGACAGGATACAGTTTTCATCTTCATATTAAACTGATGTTCTCCTTTCTGGGATTTCTCTTTTCCCTTCTTCTCAAAGCACTTCACTTTAACTCTGCTTAGACATCCTTCCCCAATAAAGCTGTTTAATTTTTAAAAAGTCTGTCACACCGGAGTTACGCTCTCATTTCTCTTGTCCCCGCCTCATCTCATGGTGAGAAGGTTTGTCTTACTGTAAACATCTGGCCATTCTTCTGGCCATTTGCTATATTCTTCCGCTACTCATCTAGGTTTATCCAGTCAGGTGCATGTGATAAATGCACCGTCCATCCTACCTGGACTTATTCCTCTTACCTCAGGCTTGGGGGGCTGATAAATGCCTATCTAACAACGAATGGGAAAGAGATTAATTCTCATCCTGTTTCTTCTTTCTGCTCAGAATGATTTCATTTGGTATGGTTTGAACCGAGGAGGTATATACGTCATTTAGAGCTGCTTGTCGTTCCTGAGAACATGCTCATTAAAATCTACAAATACCATTTTTTTAAATTGTTTTTCATCCAGACAATACTCCATTCTATTTCCTATGAGCTTCCAATCATTAATAATTGTAGTATAGTGTCTAGGCATACTTATTTTAAGTTTAGGCTCCGTTCTATTTTTCATATATAGTGCATGATAATGATCTGACTTGAGTGATGTTGCTGGTGAATTTAAAAAACTACATTTGAGTAAGGGAAAAAAAAGAAGTGGTCAAAACTTTTGCTGTGGTGGATGACTACTGCTTTGCTCCAGCACACCCACATACTGTAGTTTCACTCACACACACATAGAACTTTGCACTTTGACAAGTGAATGGTGCTGGAGATGTTAAGTGCATTTATTTAAATGTTTCTTCTTATTATACACATGCAGTAGTGAACAGAATAAGAAAATGCTTCATTCAATATCTGCGGTTACACAACCAGACAATAAATAAAGCTCTTGGTAGAAGATGTATTGAAGGAAATGGAGAATGGAGTACAAATCTTAAAAAAAAAAAAAAAAAAAAAGTAGTACAAGAAAAATGTCATTTTGGTATTTGACAGAGTAGTGTGTTAGTTGTGAACATGAGTCAGCAACTATTCAGCAGAAAACTGATCTCGACATTATGAAGCGCTCAGAGTTTCCTGTTATATATGGCAGGCATGTGTGGATATTTTGGTGTTGACAGATATTTGAGGTTAGTGATCACAACCCAGAGGGAGCGTGTGGGTGTGAGAAGTTTTACGGCTCAAAGAAACTGTTCTTTAGTCATGAAGGCTAGAAAGGGAAGCTCTGGGATTACTTACCAAGCACCATGGGATCAAAGAGTCCTTGATTTCCAGCTTTCCTTTCTCTATAGATGGGTGGGAAGTCATCCTTTGTGATACTCTGTTTTGCAAACCTATCATACCAGACGGTGCTCCAGTTGGCTGGTATGCGCTCCACTGTGCACCTGTAGAAGCTGGAAAAGAGCCAAGGATACAGACAGATTTTCCATTGCATGCTCAGAAAGTGAAATCTTTTTGGATAAGGCAGACGGTACGCGTTTCCGTGCGAGGCCAAAATTGAGCAGACCTTCCACAGCACGGGGGGGAGCGGTTTCTTTGAAATTAGCAATCATCTTCGTAGCTTTGTTGACACAGAAGGAGGGAATGTTGTCAAGGTGTTTCACAGCAGGGTCGAGGCTTCCTAGTCAACACTGGCAACGAGCCCCGTGAATGTCGTCGCTGCCTGAAACTTGCTGGAGTCTGAGTCATGTTTATAAGCTCAGTTGTGGGTGTTGAGAAATGACAGGAAGATGAATCCCTGTGGAGTATGTTTAGTGTGTGTGCATGATGTGTAGTCTCCAAATCTGGCATCGTTTATAGATCTTTTGACAAAAGAGTCATTCAAGCAAGTGGATCACTCAGGCATTGGGGTAGTCTTGAGGCAGGTCCAAATTGCAGTCGGTGTTAGATATTTCAACGAAGGTTGCAGTTTGGTGGCACAGGGATATTAATAAACGATGCACAAATCGTTCAGCCTGTTCAGACAAGTATGGGCCAGTTTTTAGCCTGTCTGGCCATGACCTCTAAGCAGATGACCAGTCTCAGACATATCATTTTCTGTCCCAATCACAAACAGGCTCCCAAATGGTCCCAAATTCTTCCTATCACCTGAGCTCTCCCGGCTGGCATACTTGCATTCTCACTGGCTAATTTCAAGCTCATGTGGATAGCGCATTTGGTCCAACCCTGACCGTGAACAAGCAGCATATCATGTGGCCTGAAGGGGTGAATATGTGATAGCCTTTGCACTTCCTGGTTGGTAGGTGGTGCCTTTTTAATTAGGATTTTTTGTTTTGTTCACTCTGGAGCACTTTTTTCGATTTTGAGATTTGTTTGCCTGGTAATCTTGTGCAGTTTGTGTATTCTAAATTGGCAGGTAAGACTTATCTCCAGCTTTTCATTTATTTATTTATTTTTCAAATAGAACAAGAAGTATAGCCAACTATGATGAATAGTTTGTGCATATTTTTTTGCATCACAATAATGTTAAAAAGCACAAATGCCAAAATACTACGTTAAATTTGTTTGGGGTATATTAATCTGATTTGTGTGATTTTGAAGTCCCCACAGTTTTGTCATAATGGATCTCTCAGCCTGCAGTTGTGTCTGGGTTAATATAAGTATGCAATTTTGTCTAAATAAGTAACTTTTGTAAACCCGCGATTTGATTGTGATTTTGTATGAGTCAATGCAAGTAGTGGCAGCAAATTAGATCAAGGAGAAATGTGCAGAGTTTTGGTGCATGCTCCAGCTTTTATATTCATATTTATAATCTATAATTAAAAAGATTCTTAAAGATCACGTGAAACATTATAAACAATACGGAAAAAAACGCAATCAGTCTCCTCCTCTACCAGTTTCACTTCGGTACATGACCCATCATTGTATCATGGTACGGGTATGCATCATTTAATATCAGTGTGTGCGTCGACCGACCACCTGTCCGTCAGTCGTCCCATAAGATTATAACATTATAGTAATAAAGGATAAAACCAGACATGGCAAAAGCAACAGCTTCACACACACTCACACATACACCCACAGCATGTGCCTCTCATGTCTCTTTAACACAAATCGCTTGTGAGATTTCATAGTGCTGTAACTACAAGCTGAATTCACCACAGTGCTTACATTAAAGTATGTCAGATCACATCCAAATCAAATAATGTCCTATTTCACAGAACGTATTACGGGCATAAAGTGTCTCATACCTGTAATGCATTACTCCTGGAGTGACCGCAATAGCAGTAACAGAGTGAAAACGCCTTCTTTTTTTTCATCTTGGCTTCATCATTCTCCAGAAATCAATTGAATGCATTTAAAGCGTCTTGCCATCCTGCTGTGTTGAACACAAAGTATTTTCACTTTACTGATCATGTGACAGGAAGAAGTACTGCAGTTGGCTCGTCTCGCAATCGTCTCGTCCGCTTTTGCTCGAAAATTTGACGTCTGTAGGATCAAGCTTTGCTCACAAAGTGCAAGTATAAATCTTCTAAAGTAAGGTTATTTATCAGATTTCTAATAAAACTTTTTGTCATAGACAACCTTGTGTGCTAGAGAATAATAATTTGTCAAAATGAGTGATATGAGAAAATGGCGTTTATCGCGTTTTGCTTATACAATGATATACAGTTAATCACAAAACAACCATTTTGCTTTAAAATCCGAGGAAAACACTACGCATGCTGTCAATGGCAGTTTCAGACATATTCGTACACAAGGTTATTTGAAAGCAATGCAACAAAAGGTTTCAAAAACACAAACCACCTTGTTATTTGTATTTATTTATTTTTATTTAGTTCTGCCATTTTCCTTGGGCGTACATCTATAAGAAGCTTTTTTGCCCCTTCGATCCAAAGAAATCAGCTCCAACATGCAGGCGCACAAATCTGCGAGGTCGTGGATGCTGCACAATTAAAGCACTGAATTTAAACCTGCAGGTCCGAAATGTTATCGTGTCAAGACTTGACAGCTCTGGCCGTCAAGGTGCCACTTCGAAGGTTCACGTTCGATGTGTGTAGAAAGAGTTTTAAAGTCCACCTGTGGGGTGGTAATAACAGCTGTTGCACTATTGACTTTCCCTTGGAGCCAGTAATTGGCTGCATTCTCTGCCACATGCGCTGTAGATCCGAGTGGTTGAAAAATGGTTTTGCAGTTTGTAGTTGTTTTTAGCAGCTTGACGCCCACTTTTAGACTGTCCCTGGCTGCCCTTAGAGCTTCCCTTTTACCAGGTCTGAAAACTGACTCACGGCCTCGGAGATGCAGGCGGAATACTTGCTTTAACCGTGATTTTTGGTTAGACGTAATTCACATTTCCTGATGTAGTCTGTTACTTTATATTCCATTCGCGTTTACCTGTGATCTTGCTGTTGCTGATGTTTCAAACATTTCAAAGTCTGTACAGCCAAAACAGGAGTAGTTTTGACTCAGTTCCCTCTGGCCACTTGCCTCACTGTTGATTTGACACAGTTCAGGAGAGGTTGGTACGTGGGAGGCATGAACAAAGAACAAGGAAGCAAATATCTAACTGGGGCTTCGACAAAGACCCAATAGGACATGAATATTTGTCGAAACATGATCCAAGGTCATTTCCACTCTTAAGAAACTGTACAGATGATGTGGCATACTGGATATAACTATATTAAGATTATTAACTTCTCTAGCACTAATGATAACATGTTGCTAATTATACAGAAGTATCTAAAAGGGATGGGAATCACCAGCGATCACCCGATACGATATTACAGTATAATGATACCTAGGTGTCGATTTGATCTGTATTGCGATTCGACAAGTATCACAATTTTGTAATTATCCAGATTCATTATATTTTATTACAATTTTGACCAACTCAAATGCAAACATATATAAATTTAAAAAATCATTTTAAAAGTTGATTTTAAAGTCAATGTGCGAAAACATGAATTGGCAATTAAAAGAATCACGGGTGGGGGGTCAGTGGTTAATGCATTGCACAATGGTCCCCACCACCACCAACTTGCCCCTGTTGGGCCCTTGACCTTGCAAGATAAGAAAATGCAAGTTGCTCTGAATAAGGGCATCTGCTAAATGCTGTAACTGAGCTAGATAAGCATTTGCTTTATATCGGATCTACAGTACAAACAGCACAACATATGAGTGAATCCTCATGGGCATTGTCACCTCTTAGTCCTTAATTAATTTGTTCAACTGTGCCCTTCTGTTCACTGGTTTCACGCATTCGTGTTGATTGAAGTTCTGTGCTGGGTTTTTTACTCTTTTCTATTTGTTTTGCTTATCTTCCTTGTTTGATGTTGTCTTCTTGTTTGATGCTCGTGATCTTTCCTAAGGATATTGATAATAGTTCTTGGATTTCTTGAAGTATATCCACTTGTGTCCTGCCTCTCACCTCTGTAGGCACGCTGCCATCAAAATTGCAGATATCCTTATGCCTTATTGACATATGCTACTCTTTCCAAGTGAATATCAAAATCAAATCTGTTATTAAGAGGACAGGTTTCTTTAAATAAGAAAAAAACAGCAGTGTCGAACGGGCCTCAGTGAGAACAATAGACAATGAAGTCCATACCTGGAAGGCTTAATGATAACTTTCTGCATCTGTTAATAAATTTGGTGCCACAGAGGCTTAGTACAGTACTGTCGCCTTGCACCTCCAGGGTCCGAGTTTGATTCCCGCCTTGGGTCTGTGTGCATAGAGTTTGCATGTTCTCCTCGTGCTTGGTGGGTTTCCTCCTGGTACTCCGGTGTTCTCCACAGTCCGAGGACATGCAGATTAGGCTAACTGGCGTTCCCAAATTGACTGTAGTGTAAATGTTAACCAGAGGACCTACCACGGTTGTAAAATAGTAATAAATAAAATGGTAATCACCACTGGTCTCCACGGTTGGACTAGTTGGACTACAGAGGTTTCTAGATGAATGGATGGATGGATGGAACTATGAAGGGAAAAGAATAAAAACCCAACACATTAACAAAAAGCAGCATTTTGAGGGATGTCACGCAGCTTTTGTTGGCCTTTAACCTGCAGGTGGAATTAGTCAGGAATAATATCACTTCTTGTCTCTGAATTGTTCTATTTCACAGTTTTTTTCCCTTAACTTTGATTTGTTCTCTCATTCCTTCTGACTTTCTTTTACTCTCACATACTTGCTCTCTTTAAGCCTTTAAGCTAAACACAAATAATAGCATAATACTTTCTGAGGACTGTAGTTCATGACAGATCAACATTTTTGTCTAAGCATACAGTATCTTTGGGCTTTTTTTTAATGACCTTATAGTTGTTTTACTGCTGTTTAGGATAATACGTTAGCTCTACTAATTTTTTTATTATTATTTTTTAAATAGCTCTTTCCAACAGCTCTATGTTTTATGATTTTTTTTCATACTAGAGGTTGCACAGGCTAGCCAACAAGCATATGTGGTAGAAAACAGCAAGGCAGACATAAATAAAAAAAACAAGCGACTGTAAATGCACATTGTTGGTCTGGAACTTGGCAATACTAGATAAAGTAAATTTTTTTTAGACTACTGCAGATCATGTAAAATGTTGAGAATTTATATTTTTTCACTTGTATTGTTTTTCACAGGTGACTAAAGCCCTTGCACTGAGGCATAGTAAACTCTATCATGGCCAAGTCTGAGTGAAAAAGTGCTTTCAGAGCCGCGGGTTGCACATCACTCTCCAATCCACTCAGTTTAGTTAGAGCAGTGCATTCCGTCTTAAAGACCTTTTTTTCCCCCACAGATGCTATTGAGACAAGACACTGCTGAAGACATCACAACCTCTGTCCAAGGAAAGCCCATTATTGAGCTATGTACTGTATAACAATGTGTCTATTGATGATCACTGGCTTCTGTGCTGTGCAATTCCAGAATCAACTGAGCTTTTTTTAATTATTATTATTATTACCCCATGTATCCTAAGGCCTTGTCCACACGCAAATGCATTTTTTAAAAACAGTTTTAGTGTTTTTTAAATGTTTTTTTTTTCCTTCACATGCAAACTCCATCATAAGTCACTGAAAATGGACCTTTTGAAAAACTTGTTCAACTGTAAAAATATTTAGAAACTCTATTTTCTACTTTTCAACATGGCATTTTGGTTGGGGTTATATATCACCAGATTCTGGTTTGGCATGATTTAACAGTGTGTTTTTACATGTTCATGTGGACAAAAAAGAAAAAACAAATTAATACCTGTGTATGTGTGGAATAAGAGGCAGCACGGTGGCTTTTACTTGCACCTCCAGGGGCCCGGGTTCGATTCCTGCCTTGTGGTCTGTGTGCATGAAGTTTGCATTTTCCCTCCATGCTTGGTGGGTTTCCTCCAGGTACTCTGGTTTTCTCCTACAGTCCAAATTAGGCTAATGCCAAATTTCCAAAATTGCCTGTAGTGTTTGAATGAATTTGTGTCTGTGTTTGTCCCCTGCGATGGACTGGAACCCTGTCCAGGTGTCCCCTGCCTCATGCCCCAAGTCTCCTCCGGTATTTACAATGAGAGAGTGAGTGTGGAATAAGCCTTAAAGAAGCTATTCATGTAGTAGTTTGGAGCCTTTGTATGATTGTTAATTAAAGTGATTTTTTTGTCACATTGTACAGCAATAACTAGGTAACAGGCAAGGCAGGCAATTTCTGGGTGCTCCAGGCACCAATAGAGGTTCCCAAGGGCTGACAATCTTATTTATTATTTATGAGATAATAATGATGAATGCTGGTTGGAAAGGCCTCCTGCTAATTTTTGCCTAGGGACCCAACAGACTCTAGAATCACCTTTGCTAATTACTTTAGTTAACTACTAGAGTTGACTATTTTTAAATTTTTGGTCACTTTTTATACAAAATTTGTACAGACTGTATACACACACATACCTGGAGTGTTGGCCATTTAAACTGAATGAAAGCATAGTTAATGTGATTAGATGTCTAGTCACTTACAAGGGTGAGTCAAAAATTATCCGCACTTTAAGTTATATTAAAACTTTCCTTGGCTGCATCGTCTTATTAGCGCTTTCCGTTAAGGCCAGTCGCTGCTGTGCAGGTGTAAACTTTTTACATCAGTTCACTTGTAACGGCAGAGCGAGCAAAAATAGATGCCCACCTTATGATTTGCACAAAAGAAGAGCAGCATGCAGTCTGAGAGGAAACAGCAGAGTATGGAACGGAAACATTCTCAATCGCTGAACCTAAACCTTTCTTTTGGCTGCTCCTGTCAACGGGTCGCCACAGCGGGCCATCCAATCCACGCACAATTTGGCACAGGTCTTGACTTATCTGATGTAACCGTCCCATTTTTCTAACCGGACTTAGAACCAGCACTGCATACAGTGGCTGTGTAGTATGGGGTGTGGCGACCACCGACAGCAGGGTCCAAATTCCCAAATCGACAATCTACCCTGAGCCACCACTTTCCTTCTGGGAAGCTGAAGCCTAAACTTCGGATTAAACATAGAGGACTGCTATCCAAGGGCGTTGTGATCTTGCATGAAGATATACGTCTGCACACTTCAGCCCACACTGTCAACACTCTGCAAAAACTTTGATTTGGGATGTTAAAGCATCCTCCCTATAGTCCTGATCTCGATTCATTGGACTTTCACCTGTTTGGTCCTCTGAAAGCAGCCCTACAAGGACAAAGATTCACTTCTGTAAAGCTGTAAATTTAGTGAAGACAGCGGTGCGTTTGCGGCTCACAGCTCAACCTAAACCATTTTTAATGAGGGAATACGAAAGCTTGATGTACTTGTTTTTTTAAAAGTGAATTAAAATCAATTATCCAGCCAGAGTGCAGATAATTTTGGACTCACCATTGTACTTATGTATGAAATGCTTACTGTATTAATGTCTTTTTTTTAGTCCTGGCTATTTCTCTTACCTGAGATGGACATGATGGAAAACCAGTTTACGTACGTTGGCCTGTTCACGAGTCAAGCATGCAATTGAAAAGTCTATAATGCTTATTGATGTAAAATTTGTTCAGGTGTAAAATGCAAAATATATATATTTTTAACTCATTTTAGACAGAAAAAAAATGAAATAAATAAATGACAACACAGTAGAGTCTAGGTTTCAGGAGGCTGAAAAAAGAAATCAGATTTTTTTCCCTAACGTGACCTCACAGAAGGAGATACAGTACCCTTCTGCAGCTTGTTGCTCAGCTCTGCTGTTCTCTGATGGAAAAGAAATGAAACAGATGGAGTTTAAGGCAGGAAGGAAAATTCCCATCTTCTTGCAAGCTCTCCGGTGTCACACAATAGTGACCAACTACAGAGGGTGAAGTCTAACACGTGCTTCCTGAAGCCAACCAATAAATCTTTGTAAAGTGCATGACAGGACAGCGTAGCACGCTCGAAGTAATGTGCTTTCCACAAGCTTACAAACATGTACGATGTCAGTTGATGGACAGGAAAGAGAGTAATGCAATCTCTCTTGTACACCATATGTTTTTACACTCTTTTAAAAAAAAAAAAAAAAAATGTTTGGTCACACTAATGAGTTTTAAATATTTAAATATATTCCTATTACTACTGCACCCACACTTTATTTCAAGTTCATTAAGCAGCAGTGGTGTGTTCGTGTCTTTGGGGACAGTTGGTCTCTTTTTGTTAATCTCGCAGACATTCTCCAGAGAGGAGACCTGAGTGATGTAGTGCAGCCTCCCAGCTGCTCCTGCTTACACTTAATCACAGCCCCTTTAAAATGCATCAATAATGCAGCCTGTTATATTAAAGGACCAACTAAAAGAGCCTTTAAGAAACAATGCAGCATACACAATTCAACCTTGACAGTTTTTTTTTTTTTTTTTTACCTGGAATTAACTTTTCTTAATAAAAATAAATAAATTTCTGTCTAAATCGTAGCACAATTGAATGTGTTCGGGCAATCTCGGACCAGCGGCAAGATAGATAAGGATACCGTAATTGTTTCTAAAGCCTTTTAACAATTCTCTCACCACTACATTGGGTTCATGCAAGATGATTATTGAAAGTGCTTAATTACACACAGTCACCACTACCGAAGAAGAAAAGACTTGAGATTTTGCTTCCAAATGAATCAAAGCCTGAAAGCTTTGCGTCAACGAAAATCGTCGCTAACGTTTGTCTTTTTGCCTTTTTTTTTTTGTTCCGGGAACCTTTTAGATATTCATATTTGAGATATTTTAGATATTCCACCAAGGTTCAAACAGCTTGTTAGATCATTTGATTTTCTCTTTTGTATTCATTATTATTGATTTTATAAACAGAACAATACGATCAGAGAGAGCGAGTGAGTGAGTGAGTGTCTGAAAGCAAAAGCATTTGAAATCTAGTTAAGAAAGACCACTTTGCCGTTGCGCTGTGATTTGTTTCACCGACTCGCAGGCAGCCTCATCATCTCCAACAATTTAGAACAGTTTGCTGCATTCGCTGAAGCTTAAATGCCTTAGGTGAGATTTAGAGAGCAATGTAATGGCTGGCTGTTGTAGAGACGATAACCACAGCACATTTCTGAAATCTTGTCTTTGTGGATTGCTTCGAGATGTCATAAAGATGGCATGAAGCTCTCTGTCCTTGATGGCTCTGAGATTAACACCTAAACTGATTAAGATCTGTAAACACAGAGGCTTCTCCAGAGGTTAGACATTTACACACTGAACACAATCTCACTGTCATATTCATTTCACTTTTAATAGTGGGGTTTGCAGCAGGCTGTTAAGGTCAGCCCCAAACTTTCCAAGCCAAAGATTTCAGCTCCTCTAAGGTAACAATGAGATACGGTCTCTCTAGACTAGATGTTCCTACAGTAGACCTGCTCCATCTAATGGGATGAAGCAGGAGTTGACCTGGGGACGTCCCTCATGAACCATTCTCTATTCTGAGGCCGCCCCAGTTTTCCAAGATCCTGAATCTATTACAGTAGCTTTGTGGAGGAATCTAATCTCTACCACGTGCACTCCTCCATGTTATCTGGATTCCTCTCACCTCCCAAAACCATCCCAGTACATAGACTGGTGATTATAAATTGCCCCCAGCTATGAATAAATGTCTGAATTTGGAATGGGGCCATATATTGCTCCTTGAAAAAGGTTCCCAGGACAGGCTCTGTCCTTTATCCATCCCAAACCTGAGCATGATAAAGCAATTACCAAATGTAAACTAATAATTGGACCTTTAGGGTCCGGGTTCAATTCCCGGCCCGGGTCTGTGTGCATAGATTTTGTGTGCCCTGTGATGGATTGGCACCCTGTCCAGGGTGTACCGCACCTCGTGCCCTGGGTCTCCTGGGATAGGCTTCAGGCCCCCTGTGACCTTGTATACAGGATAAAGCGGTGTAGACATTGAGTGAGTGAGTGGGTAAGGGTATCATTCACTGATCTAAAAAATAAAAGATGCTGAAACTGTCATCATGGGATAAGCCATCCATCTCAGCCAAGCAAAGAAGCAGACAAAGTTCATTCCTTCATTTTGTCTTCCTGTCTTCCTGCATCATTGTAATTGCGTTCGCATTGCTGGGGTATGCAAGTGCAATAGAGGAATGTAATGGAAATGGAGTGACAGATGGCTCAAGGAAGAATGGATAAAAAAGTAACAGCATCAGACATACGGAAAAAGATGGAGGTGAAGCGTAAAACCCACGAACAATGGCCTTTTCTTTTCTTCCACAGAGCTGAAGTGCAGACAGAATGGGTTGCTGGTACACAGGATTCTTCCATTAATATTAAAACCACTCTACTAGACTTTTTCGACCTTGATCTTGCTGGGTCTGGCTGCCCTGTGCCGAATGCGATATTTAGAGTCTGAGTCTGTGTGCTGCACTCACCCACCCAGATCAACTCGATATATACAGGTGGTTTGGAGCGGGAGAGGTTATTGATTGCGGGACGTAATAAGTTCTGTCAATGAAAAATTGGATTACAGAACATAGCTGAGACGAACATACGGTCGGATTTATGCTCGGTTTTAGACCAGGTGAAAATATAGTGATGGGACTTTTCTTTTTGGTTTTTGCCTGCTTGGCACCATTTTTAGGCTTAAGGAAGTGAATGGTGGCAGCAAGTGCATTAGAAGAAGTGCTGAACATGCTGATGTGGGAGCTGGAAAGAGAGAAAAAAATGGTCAGTCTTTTACTTCTTATCATTATTATTATTATTATTATTATTATTATTACTACTACTACTATATTTAAGGGGTGTTCAAGTCAAACCGGGACTTTTAATTGTGCAGAATAACAGAACGCACTTATTAGAGTAAAAACCTACTTTATTTCTCCACATAATCCCCTGCTACACTAATCCACTCATCCCAGTGTTTCACTAGTGCTTGAATACCATTAAGGTAGAAAGATTTTGATAGGACTTGTGTGATTCACGTCTGAAACCATGGCCCCCCCAGGAACTTCTTTATGGGCCCAAACATCTGTAAATGGCTTGGAGCAAAGGTCAGGACTGTACGGGGGATGCAGCAATAACCCCCATTCCTGTAACGTGCAAGTGGTGTTGGTGATTGATTGTGTGTACGTACAGTTCCAACAGACAGATGTGGCTCTTCCACAAGCTGCTGACAAGTTATCCCTTGATCAGGTGTTCCGCCTACTGAATGTTCACGGGAACGACTGCAGTGGGCTCCGAGCCACCTCAGCCGGGATCTTCTTTAAAACTTTCAACCGTTCAAATATTTTACTGCGGCTAAGAGTCTCATCGCCATACTGTAGTTAATTCTCTAAATGTCAATCAGATTTTAATCAGTTTTTACTCCTTCATTCACCAGTCCCGGTTTGACTTGAACACCCTTTATATTATGTAAAATTCACTTCGTCATTGACATTCAGATTGTTCAACTGTGTGTGTGTGTGTGTGTGTGTGTGTGTGTAAAAAAAAAAATTCCTGTTTTTTCGTTCTTTTTCTATTGTTGTAAACAGACCAATTAGATTTTTTTCCCTATTGTGACCTTATATAAAAAAATACCCCTTCCTCTAACTTCATGCTCAGCCCTGCTGTTCTCTAGAGGGGTGTGGCTCAGCAGTAGCTGATTTACATAGACTTAAATGATACAATTGTAGGGGGAGTGAAACAAAGAGAGTTTTAAAAAAGTTATGAAAAAATTAATTATCCGAGAAGTATTTAAACTGGAGCATTAAAACACACACTTTGAGGAAGCTCTCAGACCTGTTAAAGAAATCGTCAAATACGGGACCTTTAATGTCCCATGAATGTCAGTCACAAATGTCATAGCAGTTTCCTGAAATGCTACACTAGGTTTAAACCCTCAGTCATCTGGCATAACTAAGATGCAGTAATATCCACACCCCTTAAGGGTTTTATTATTTATGTAAATCATAGTGTAACAAATTGCAGCCACCAAAACAATCCAAAAAAATCCATCATCACTATACTGCATGTAATGCCAACTCATTTGCAGAACACCAGCACACACTCATATACTCAATCACACACAAAGGGCAATTTGGAAACACCAATCAGCCTAAACTGCATTTAACCAGAGAAAACACACCAAGCATGGGGAGAACATTCAAACCACACACACACACACACAGCCTGCGAAGATTTGAACCCCAACCCTGGAGGTGTGACACGACTAAGCAACCTTCAGTAACCAATTTATTTGTTGCTATTCAGTATTTAAAAGCTGCCGTACCATATTTTTTTTTTACCACTTCCAATCATCTGAGCCATCACAAATGACCTTTAATAAACTGTTGGAGGGGATTTCTTATTAACATTCACAAGTTGATCCCAGGTGATCACTGACATTTATTAGTTGACTCACGTAAGTTCCAAAACTTCGCTGCTGACCCCTCAACTGTGCCTCAATGCCCCAGAGTTTGCTACAAAATGTGTTCAAGAACATGAGCACGATTTTCAATGGCAAGGTTTGGAGATGATTTGCAGAAGCTGATTAATAAGGTAATCTTTTATTTGATCTTATCTTATTCTGCAGCATTACAGTAAGTCTATTTAAATGGTCTCTTGATTTGTTTCTTGAAACTGAAGTTATGAACACCAGTCCATGTGCATAAGAGACACATGATCCCAGTCTATTACCAAGTGAACCATAATGCTGTATAATTATAGTAAGGAAGCAGTTCAACTCTGAATTGATTCGCCTGCTGGCAACGAATCAAACACGCTATGTGTTTTGGGATGTAGCCGTGTTTGTAGATGAGAGCGGCTAAGCCGAACCACCAGGTGCAAACCATGCCAAAGCTTGGAGCTGTGGCACTGCATTATTGCCAGGTGTTCTGGATCGACACACGTCAAATACGTTGCTGTTTTTTCGACCTTAGGAATGACGACGATTTAGAAGTATGTTTTTATTATTTTATTTTTTTTATTCGATTCTCAACTATTACTCTGTTTGCTATTTGTTTGGTTTGGTCTCACATAATTAAATGCAGAAGCCAGAGAACTAAATAAATGTTGTTGTTGTTTCATCTGCTCCCATTTGGGGTTGCCACAGCGGATCATTCGATCGCACATTTCGATTTTGGCACGGGTTTTACACCGGACGCCTTCCTGTTTTTATCTGGGCCCGGGACCGGCACTAAGGGTTCAGCCGGTGCTAAATCAATGATTAGTTTAAAACATTTTGAAAAGTGTTTATTTTATTTATTAAACTAAATGCTACAACAGTAAAACTATATGCAAGAACAGACTTTATTACTGGGTTTACATTCAAAACCATATTGGGCATCGTTTTTTCCAAACAAGGTTTGTTAATCCAAACATCACACACACACTTTATTACGTAAAATGCAAATGTTTGCAGTCTCTCCCCACTATGGACATTTTGATCTGGTCATAAGGTAATTAAAGTTTGCTTTCTGTTCTGCACCCAGGAACATATTTTATTAAATTTTGTTTTTACTTATCTTGAGTTATGTCTGAGTTTGCAGCAAGCTTTGGGTGATTAAAAATCTGGTATATTATTTTCCTTGAGTTATACTTGATTGCACTGTATGTTGATTGCAACCATGTGCTGATTACAGTAGGGGATGTTAATATATGTATTTGTCCACAGGCACCACAAACACCACATTACAGGAAATAATAACATAATAATATAATATAAATCTATATATTAGTCCAGCTAGGGACGAGGCCGTTGGTGATTATTATTGTATATGTTCCCATTTTATGAATGTGGTAGGACCTCTTGTCAACGTAGACACACTACAGGCAATTTGGAAACACCAATTAGCCTAATCTGCATGTTTTTGGACTGTGGGAGGAAACCGGAATACCCAGAGGAAACCCACCAAGCAGAGGGAGAACATGCAAACTCCATGCACACAGACCTGAGGCGGGAATTGAATCTGGACTCTGGAGGTGCACCACAGTGGTAACCACTAATCATCTGTGTTATAATATGATATGGTGGTGTAGTGGTTAGCACTGTCGCCTTGCGCCCCCAGGGTCCAAGTTCGATTCCCGGTCAGGCTCGATTCCCGTCTCTGTGTGCATGGAGTTTGCATGTTCTCCCCACAGTCCAAAGGCATAAGTAGGTTTGGTTCATTGTCATCCCCCAAATTGCCTGTGTGTGTGTGCCCTGCGATGGATAGGCACCCTGTCCAGGGTGTACCCTGCCTCGCGCCCTAGGCCTCCTGGGATAGGCTCCAGGTCCCCGTGACCCTGAATATAGGATAAAGTGGTATAGAAGATGAGTGAGTGATAATATAATATAATATAATATAGATCAATACAAAATCTATAGAAATTATTGTCCGCAGGTGCCAATTAATGTGTAGAGCAAAACATTTTAGTTAAACATCAATAACATTGTGTTTGATTCATCTGGTTACGTTTGCTACGTGGGATATTTGAAATCTGTTATAACCCCATGGGACCACAGGAAGTTGACTGATACCTGATCTAATCTTAACCAGGGCATTTCTGTCCTGATAAGATGATGTCGTCAAAAACATGAAATTAAAACTGATCTTAAACTTGACCTTATCTTTATTTGGCATGTGCAGAGATTACAGGTCCTGTACATAGGAATTCTTGCATGGTTCTTAAAGACATCAGATATACAGTAACACAACCACAAATACTGCAAACAGATACTGAAAGAAAAAAGCACTTGATGAACAGAGAAAGACAGGTGTTATATGAGAAAGGTGCTATGTTAACCTGGAAGGAAAATAATAATAATAATAATAATAATAATAATAAAGAATACTGTTATGAAACGAGAATGAGGTAACACAACCTGAGCAGAGGAAAAAGGGTGATGATTGTATAAACTGAAGTTTTTTTTTTTTTATTACTAGTCATGATCTTCAACAAAATCAACCCTTTCTTCTTTGTTCCAAGTTGCTGCCACAAAAAAAAAAAAAAAACATCAAAGAAAACATCAAAGCATCAAAAACAGTTTGCTATTCTCACTGATTTAATTAAAACAATTATGATGTAAAATTTTGCCACTTTTGCTTTTTTGTCACCCTTGTGACTCAAAGTAACCTTGTGCCAAATATATTCTGAGATCGTTTAATATTCCTAGGTTCTTGTGGACAAAAAAATTAATAAATCGTCTCGGGTTACTTTGCTGTAACCCTGTTCCCTGAAAAGGCGGGAACGAGATGCTGCGTGAAAACGCTATGG
>JAQMYJ010000019.1:2393462-2404913 GCA_030014305.1 Clarias laeviceps | reverse complement strand
ACACACCTATCACAAGTAAAATTACCACTAATGACGGAGGAAGAATGTCTAAACATCCTGCACTCCACACACTGAACGAGCTGAATATTATCCATTATAACGTACCTGAGTCGGAGTTTAGTTGTTCTGAGCCGAATTCTGTTTGTTGTCCTTAGAAGAAGAAACTCGTGCGTTCTCCAAAAAGCGCAAAAAAACGGGGAAAAAAGGCGAAGCCAAATAGTATAAAGATGTAAAAACTAGTTGCTATTAATATTATTAATTAAGGTATTATTGTATAAACGGAAAAGCTATATAATTTAAACCCTGATACAAATGAAACTTTCGCGGCAACGATACGAAAACAGGAAGCTACGTCAGCTCAGACACATAGACTCTGAAGTGGGAATAGAACCTGGATCCTGAATATTAATGTTAAGAGAGAGGCTGGTAAGCCACAATAATTTTCCATGCTATTAATTTTGATTCTAAAGAAATCATTTTATCAAATTTGACTCCATTACCATAACTGTGGTGTAAGAGAAACCAAACACTTCTGGCTATTCTCTTACTAGAAAAGTCAAATTTGTCAAATTTCTTAACTACACGCTGTAAAAGTAACTCTAACTCTCACGGACCCACATCACACCACTGGATCTTTGATTAGGTTTCTATAACAGCGTGCCTGAAAGTGTTTCTTTCCTTAACACGACACATACACACACTCTCCCTACATTCACTTTGCACAGAGCAAACTTATTATTTTAGCCTCCTTTGTTGTTCTGATCCCAAAGTCCATTACTTCAAATGCTTTAAGGCGCATTCGAAACAACGTGACCCAGCACAACAGTAAGTGCACAAAAAAAGGATAAAAAGGATTTCTTCTCATCTAGTGATCTTTAAATGAAAAAAAATATATATGTAAAAGTGTGTTCATGGAAAAGCCTTGAGTGCTTGTTTCAAACTGAATTCAAAGTAGAAGTGTGATTTTAGCTGGGTTGCTAAGCATTGGTTAGCTTAGCAATTAAAAGCACAACAGAAGTGCATTTTGTATTTCAGTCAGAAACGTCGATCTGACATTTTGAGAGAGTGTGAAAAAATTGCTTCAGATCTCACCAAGTATAACGTTTAAGCGAGATTATATAATACAGTACTGTGAGAAAGTATTCGACCACCTCTCATTTTTTCATCTACAATGTAAATTAAGGAAATGGGAAATAATGTTTTACTGCATTTAGGTTTAAAAATAAAATGGTTGTTTATGTAACAACTTCAGCACCAACCTCATTTCCCCTCTCGTCTGTTCAGCATTCAGCACCACCAGTATATCACCGGCCTGATCATCTGTCATCATCTGCAGCTGTTTCTTACTGGTTCATGTCTTAAGATTAAATGATTTGTAGGTCACTTTATGTCTAAACGAAAAAAAATATATATTTTTTTAAACTGCTCAGGTACGTGGACTGGACTGAAAATCAGAGACAAACTTGCCACAAATGAGAGCTGAAAAAGTCCTTCAGGAAGCCTGAGAACTATTCCTCAAGACTACATTGAAAGTCTGACCCTTTGAAAGCAAAATATCAAGGAATGAGAGTGGTTAAAGACTTCAGCACATACTGTAGGTACTGTACGTCTGTAAAAACTGTACGGCAATAAATCAGTCATTAAAACAGCGGCGTAGTCAAAGGTGACGATGGTTTAGTCAGTATTTTTATGTTCACATTTCAGGTGTATAGGATAGGAAAATGTGGCAGATTAATATCCCTGGGGAAAGTTAATAAAAAAAAAAAATAAAAAAAAATATATATATATATATATATATTATGTATTTTTTAATTATACACATTTAAATACTGCCTTTTTGTTTCCCCCGCCCATCACCTACTGTACAGTCTGGCCTTCACAACAATGCCAGCTGTGGATCGAGCAGTGTTGATGTTTTCCTTAGAAACCACACATGCTGCATCTTGCTGCAGGACAGGACAGTATAACACACAGAGGAATGCGTTATCCAACACCTTTTGCATGCACAGGCTGACAGATACCATCAGTTGGTTATGGTCTTTGTGATTGATTGATTGTTAAAATTGTGATTGTGAGAGAGTGTGATTACTCCAACTCCAAGAGGGTGGCTGTGGCATTGTTGGAAGTTACAATCTTAACTGGCATTACTCAGATGAAAGATGAACATTTTTCTGCTTTCTGCCTCTATTTCTGTAACACCATCTTCACCATCAGAGGCGATTCTTGAGATAGTTGGGGCCCTAGGCAAACATTTTGCAAGGGACCTCTGGTGGCCCCTTACTAATTTTTAATTTGCAAGTTGGGGGTTGAGGACTTTGGAGCTGCTTGAACTTTGGTTCAAACATGTTTCATTGGGTTGAGTTATAATTTCAAATTCTCTAATTTCAATTAGTCCCGTCCATGTACAAGGGGGCCATTAAAGGAGTTCCTGGGAGACCAGTGTTCCAGACAATGCTGCAGGGATGCAATATACCGTGTTCTGCACAATAAAAGTCGCGGTTTGACTCGAACGCGCCATGGTATTCAAATGAATTAATAAGCAAATTTACAAATTTGTTGCTATCTTTTTCTAATCTTTATTACTTTTATCAGTACTGCAATAACTCTTCACAGTGCTAAAGTCAGGACAGTGTAGAAGTCAATTTACATAAACCAAAAGAACTACAAAAAAACCTTTCTTTTGAAAGAGGTTTGTTTGTGCGTGTTTCCATTTTGTCATTCACACCATCGTCAGCACCATATTTCCCCAAAATGACAACAAAGCGAAATTAACCAGCAACGTGTTGGCAGTTATTACACTCTTAGGCATTGTGCTCTCGCTGTGGGGCAAAAACATCGCAGTGAACAGAGCAGCGAGCGAAATCCTTCCTGCGTGTAGCATGCCACAAAGGCCTTTATATCAAACACAAGTAATTACCTCCGACATCAATCACTCCCTCTTTCCCCCCCCTGCGTCCCGTACACACTCCATCCGTCACCATTTACCATCATACACCGCTGATCCTGCACTGCCACCGCATGATCTTTAATCATCTTTCTCTCTATAGGATAATTATGTCCTATGATTTGGAAGAAAATGACCGACGTCAACCTCAGTGGCGACGTAAATCATGCTAACGGAATCTGGAAATGGAATTTTCCTCCATGGCAGTTGTTTATTACATTAAGAGAGGTTCGAACGCTTAATAAATAGCCCTGCTTGATGACCACCGGCAAGGAAAAATGTGCAAGCTGAAGGTTTTTTTTTTTTCAAACCTGTCAGGGTTCAAATGTTCAGGACATATCACTAAGAGTGTGTAGTACTTGAATGAACTTTGACACACAGAGCAGGTTTTAACAGCCTTGTGGGCAAATACCTGACAAGAAAAGTATTAAACTTCACCCTTGTTGATTGAAATGACCTTCAAATGAACATACGTAAAGAGATGGTGCTTTTGTTTCTCTGCTTACAGTCTGAATGCCAGCTGACTCGTCTAGTTTATAAGTCCAGACGGTTTTGTAATTGTGTTTGTCACCACGTATTTATCTGAGTTACTTTCTCGCTCTGTATCTATTTAGTTCCAGCTCTGTCTTTCTTTTTGGTGTCTCTGAAAAGTCATGATACCTATTGCTGGTGTCTTTAACAATTAATCGATCTCTCTCTCTCTCTCTCTCTCTCTCTATGTCTCTATGTCTCTCTCTATCTCCAGCAGCAGAGTTCGGGGGACATCAGCAACCCTATAGTCTCCTCATCGTGGACACACTCCTCATCGCAGGTGCCTTAAGGGGCAATTGCATGCCTTCACAAGCAGTTACACTCCCGTTATTCTCTTCTACTTATCGATTTCCCCATCTGTACAGAGTAGGAGTGTGAGAAGTGAGGAAGCAGGCCTGATTCCATGTGCACCACCATGGACAACATACTGTACCAGACTGGCTTCAGAGTAAAAGTGCTGTGAAGATACAGTATACTGTAGACGGAGGTTCAAAAGCCACATTTTTTTATTTGCACTAATTTGCAGGTGACAGTTGGGGGTTGAAAATTGGAAGGTGCTTGGACTTTGGTTCTAACATGTTTTATTGGATCGAGTTATAATTGACTCGGATTTTAATTAGTCCCCTCAATGTACAAGTGGGAAGTTTAATTCAAAGTTGGACTTGGTTGGGTTTGATTGTGCAGAATAACAGAACATGGTTATATTGGATGCTCGACGCTTGGATATCGTCAAGGTAGAACATGAGACTGCCTGCGTCATGTCTGACTATCTGCGTCATCAGACTGCCTGCGTCATGTCTGAAATGCTGGCCTCCCATGAACTCCTTTAGTGTCCCAAACATGTGGAAATGGCTTGAGGCGAGGTCAGGACTCTATGGGGATGTGGCAATAACTCCCAGCCAAGTTCCTGTAATGTACAAGTGGTGTCTGTGATAGATTGTCCATTGATTTTCAAGGTTGAGACATTCCACTTGTCAAAGGTTCACGGGTACGAATGCAGTGGCTTTATTGATCTTGCTCCTTGGTGATTTGGGATGTATCAGTGTGTTGAGTGATCCGACTGCCTCCGGGAAGAAGGTCTGGTCGCGGTGTCACTGATTCTCTGGATGTTCTCACAATTTGCTGCAATGTGTAAAGAATTTAAAGACTTCCCTGACAAATCCTGTGATCCTCAGCCAGTTTCTTTTACTACCTTTCATCCAGTGTTATAATCCTGGACCAGCGCCTTGATGACATAACTGGCACTGTAATTGTCGAATTTGGCAAAGCGTCAGTATCTTCCGTTCTTTGGAGCACGACCAAAAAAGGTGTCTCATCATAAAAATGTCACAAAATAAAGAGAAATCCTCTATAGGTCAGGAACTTACTCTAACGATCTCAGTCTGCATTGAGCAGAGTCCTTTTTTTAACCTTCTTTTTTAAAACAATTCTGGACTGTATGTGTTGCTATTTGAGAACCTTAGGACACCTTTAGCACCTCTATGACTGATAGAAATGATATATTTTGTGTGTAGGTTTATAACAGGAAGTGACAAGCAACCTGTCTAAATCTACATAATTCCCTTGACAGCTCGAACCAGTCGGTGTCAGAGGTCTTTATCTTTTAGGATCAAGCGCACTTCGTTGATGTAGTCTTTCATAAATTGTCTGGCACATCTTGGCAGGACACAAGCACTTGTAAATTGAAATGCTGTTGTGTCAGGCGTTTGCGATAAAACTCTAGGAAGGATTTACGCAGCATGTTGATTCAGGAAGCCTGTGCTTTAGAAAGACGTGGGCTGAAAATGGAACGATTCGGGATTTTTCGTGTTGTTTAATTAGGGAACAGAATCAAATCAGCCCGCAGCCGTCCTGGTGTGCAAACAGTAGGAGGGAGGGAAGAGATTGCACGTCTTTGAGACTTAAATGTTCTTTTAGTTATGTCTACAATATATACAGGAATAAAGTATAATATAATATAACATGCATCCACCCCCAAAACCAACCTACTGTCGGCTAAACTATAATCTTCTTGTTTGTCGACGATCTCATAAATCTATCATTATATCCACCCACATCTCCCCTGCATCACTATTTTCTTTAAGTTGTAAGCATTTTTTTTTTGTTAGAGAGAGAAAATGACTTTACCTTTGCGCTGCAGTTAAAAACTGATGTTGTCATGGGAAATGTAGGTAAAGAGGAAAAGCAAAGAGAAGCATTAGAGCTGAAATGTTATTATTTTGTATTCTTATTTTTAAGCTGGTGAGTAAGGTGGTGTACTGTACTTAGAACTGTCACCTTACACCTCCAGGGTCCGGGTTTGATTCCCGTCTTTGTGTGCATGGAGTTTGCATGTTCTCCCTGTGATTGGTGGGTTTCCTCCAGATACTCCGGTTTCGTCCCACAGTCCAAAGACCTGCAGATTAGGCTAATTGGCATTCCCAAATTTCCCTTAGTGTGTGTGTGTGTGTGTGCCTTGAAATGAATAGTCACCATGTCCAGGTTGTAACCCGCCTCCTGCTCTAAGTCTACTGGGACAGGCTTCAGGCCCCCTTTGACCCTGAATACAAAATAAAGTTGTATAGATGATGAGAGAGAGATAAGTAAATATGATTATTTGTTGTCCATATTTTGTCCATATTTTATTCAGGACAGGCAACAGGTGGGTGGCACAGTAGCTTAATGGTTAACACTTTCACCTTCCACCTCCAGGGTCTGGGTTCAATTACCGCCTTGGGTCTGTTTGCACGTGCTTGGTGGGTTTCCATCGGATATTCCGGTTTTCTCTCTCAGTCCAAAGATATGCAGGTGAAGCTAATTGGCGTTTCCAAATTGCTCATAGAGTGTGAATGAGTGTATTTGTGCCCATGAATGAATTGGAGATAAATGAAAATCTGTGATGCTTTGGGGGTGGTTTGTTCCAGCCACCCAAAAATGTTACCAAAATTACCAATGCCCAACACTATATTTTTTTTGTGTGCATAAAAACAATTAAAACATTTAGAAAGCACATGTAAATGAAGTAAAATATGAAATAAATAGACATTAAATCTCACTTAACTTTGATTTATGATTCCTCTTGGCACTGGCTGCTTTAATATCAAAGCTGAAAGTGGCTCCATTTTCTTCTTGCTACCATCCATGCTAACATTCTCAAGACCCATGGTGCTATGTCTTCACTAAATCTTGCAGAAAATTCAAAATGTAAAAACATAAAAAAATCTGTAAACCCGCTCTGCTTGGCTTTCTACTGACCATTGAACGTATTCACAACTTAGCCGGCATTCAGTTCGGGCCGTTTCGGTCGCTCTTATGCCGATAATGCTTCATGCACCAAGGCAAATTTATTGCAAAATTTCAGTTCTTATAGCGAAAATTCTGAAGGCGTGGCATTCGTATGCCAGGGTTCTACTGTATTTAAGTCGTTCATTCAACGTTTCATCAAAGTCATTCTAACGTTTAAAAACAACCTTGTCCTGACAGTGAATGTAGAACGTTGTTACAACTATATTACAACGCTCACGCAACCCTTCATGGTTCAATCGAGAGTTGGTGTGTACTAAGTGAAAATTTGCAAACGGCCACAAGAGAGGTGACAAATAGAAATAATGTTAATAATTTTATAATATTATAATTTCCTCGTTTAAATATGTAAAAAATTGGCAAGTGGATGCCAGATAGACAAAGTCTGTGAAGACGTGAATCTCAGCCTAGTTAATCGTCCCTAGTTGCTAAACAACTATTCTACTAAAGTATACTACTTTCAACTATTGGGTTTTGAAAAAAACCCAATAAAAAAAATAAAATAAAATAATAATAATAATAATAATAATTCTCAACTATTTTCTTTTTAAGCACTGTGTTGTTTGCTTGGCGTTCAGTTGGTTATTGTTGTTAAAAAGGCATTTGTTCATTTCTTGTAATGGAAATTGCCTCGTTGTGGTTTTGGAAAGAAAAAAAAAATTCCCAATGCATGATGACTTGGCACGTAATGGGCTGGCAGAAAAGCAAATATGAATTCTGAATAGGTTTTCAGACAAACATAGAGCGCAAAAAAATTCATTGAAGTAACAGATTGTGTTCTTCAAGGGCAAGGCCAGTCTACCTGCTGAATCATCAAGATAAACAGAAAGAATTCAACTTTTTTAAAGTCTGTGATGAAAGACCTTATATATTGCTTAGATAGATAAATAGACAGATACATTTACATTTGCATTTGATAGATGCTATAGATAGATAAATAGATACATAGATACATGTAGATACTGTGCATACAATATGATACATTTCTCCACATTTTAGCACGTTAAAAGAGCAGCGTACTTAAATTTACATGTTAATTCGACCTGGTTCTGGCCATCTGGAAACGCAATAGATTTTGCCCAAAGCTGCTTGCTGATCTCAAAACAAACTCTGCTTGACATTACATTCGACACAGGCTTAAGCACAGCCACAGCGTCTGGTGTACATGCCAGAGGACACTGCCAAGAGACCATCAGTCACATCAATGCAGATCTGAAATGCTGCTCTCGCCTTTCCCATCATCATCAGAGATTCTCTAGCACTCGTGATAAACGATTCTTACCTGAGAAAGGTGATGCACGAGCTTCCGAGTCATCATTCAGAACCACAATCATATTTAACATGGAGAGAGAGAGAGACTGAAAGGCTGTTGAGAACATGAGTGATTACTGTGATACTGTTCGACAAAGAAGGAAAAAAATTATTGTCCGTCATTTAAACAGATCTGTTGATTGGTTTATGACATGGGAATAACCTAAGCAGCAAAGTCTCAGTGTGAACACGCTGTCCAGATTTCCAAGTGATTCATTTTATTATTCAGATATTTTTATTGATATTATTCAATTTTTATGGATTTTGAGTTTAACATCAATGCAGTACCTAAGAGTAAATATATATATATATATATATATTTAAAACTAGTGTTAGTAAGTGTTGATGACGGTTAAAGAGTGTGTAAGAAATAGTTAAAAACTTACATGTAAAAGTAATCTGATGATCTTTAATGTAATCAGTGATATTATTATTTCAGGTTGAAGCCCATGTACATGTCTGTCTGTACAGCAGAACTCTGTCTAACTTATTAATACAAAGAAATCACGTTCTGTAAACATGTATCACTTTTTTTTGTTTACAGTATCTTTGTACCTGTTCCTTAGTACCAGTGTTGGGTGACGTTACTTTTTAAAGTAACTAATTACATTACAAAATTACTGTCTTTAAAAAGTAATCAGTTACATTAAAGTGTTACTTTCTGATAAAAGTAACTAGTTCGAGTACTTTTCCATTGCAGAAAACGAAAACTTTTGTGATTCCTCATGCATGTTGTTTTAGTCGAGACATTTATAATTATTCTACCATCATCACTCAGCGAAGTTTGGCTCATAATCTGTTGACTACTAATACGCGCGGTGGGCGTAAGTACGGTTCATCATGATTCACCGCGAGTTTTGCCGCTGTGATTACGTTTCCATCTTCCCGCGTGTCGGTCCTCGCATAGTCAAACCGCATAGGTGAGATAGGGGTATAACAGCAGGAATAACAGAGCGGGGGGTGGGGGCGGTTATTGGGGGCGGTGCTTGTAGGACGACACACACACACACACAATAACGGATTGGGAATGACTGCTGTCTGGCTCACGGATTACATAAATTGTCTGAATAACGGATTAAATTTTTGAAAAAAATAACTAAATAACTGAGTACTTAAATGGCGTAACGCGTTAGATTACTCGTTACATCAAAAAAGTAATCCAAGTACTCTCAACACTGCTTAGTACCGTACTACGATAAATGGTGAACACCATGTACCATACTATAGTACATGTACCATTGTGGTAAAGTATGTACCATGGTAGAATGATGAACTACTACGGTACTGTATATCAGCAAATTAGTACCATTGTACTTTGAAAAATATACATCATGGTTAAAGTTCTCATGGCTAATTTTGCATTTCAATTTTCTTTTCAAATTCCATATGTCATTGCTTAGACGTCTGTTATTAACCTGACACGATGCATTGGCTCACTGCGCATCGTTCATATCGATTAAAAGCATGCATTTGAGCAGCTTGAGATCCATATACTGTTCAGTGAAGGAAAGCCAGCACTGAGAAACACTGATTTAGACAAAATGCTTTCCATTTTAACCTTGGAGCTTCTGAGAAACTCTTTCAAGGCTGAGAGGGGCAGTAAATTCTCTCCAAGTGTCAGCGGTTTCACATTGCTTACCGCAGGGACATAGGAATAAATTCTCCCCCCAGTTTTCAGAGCGGAGATTACTCCTTCCTCTCCATGGCCTTCGTCCACGCCATTCCAGCTCGAGGCTTGCGACCTAAGAGAGGGTTGGGCGGACTGAATTTACGCATCAAAAGAGGGAGGAATGTTTTCAGATAAGATGATTTATCACTTACTTGGAGTATAATTATAACCTGCTCCTAATGAGCATTTATGAAGAATCATGACAAGAATTATAAGCCATTATATACTACACTAACCAGCTGCTTTATTAGGACGCCTTCTCATTTCTGTAATTTTCATCACAATTGGACAGTTAAGGATTGGAAAAAGCACTGAAGCATCAGATTCCGGTTCTTCGCTGACACGAGTGAAACCCTGCTGCTTTGTTTTTTTCCATCTGCCTCAAAGTTTTCCATCTGCCTCAAACTGTGGTTCAAAGAGTGACTATAGTAGCCTTTCTGTCAGCTCCAAGCAATATGAACATTCTGAACATCTTTCCCTGTATCTGCATGACTGCATGCATTAAACTGCTGCTGCATGATTGACTGATTCAAGCAGGAACAAGCAGGTGTACAGGTGTTCCTTTTAAAATCGATGTAGGATGTACATTTTACTGTATATGTTATGTTGAGTTGAAACTTCATTTACGTTTAAAGCATTATTTTTTCCAACAGTTGTATTTTTTATATTCAGAACTCCAAATATTTTGTTTCTAGATGTCCTCCGTTCATGTTTGGATATTACAAGGGGTGTTCAAGTCAAAGTGCAGAATAACAGAATACAGTTATGAAAGTAAAAACTCCCTTTATTTCTCTATATAATCTCCTGCTACACTAATGCACTTATCCCAGTGTTTCACTGGTGCACCAGTGACACCATCAAGGTAGAAAGTTTTCTCAGAACGCCGAAGTCATAATTAGACTGCCTGCGTCACGTCTGAAACACCGGCCCCCCAGGAACTCCTTCAATGGCCCAAACATGTGGAAATGGCTTGGAGTGAGGTCAGGACTGTACGATGGATGTGGCAATAACTCCCAGCTCAATTCTTGTAATGTGCAAATGGTGTTGGTCGACGATCGTGTGTACAGTTGACACAGGCAGATGCGTTTCTTTTTCAAGTTGGTTACAAGTTATCCATAAGTTTTCAAAAATCAGGCGTTCTACCCTCTGAAAGGTTACGGGAACGAGTGCAGTGAACTCTGAGCCACCTCAGCCGGGATCATCATTCACGGAACGTCGAGCCTCCTTTAAAATGGTTTCACAATTCCAATGTTTTATCATCATCTCCGTACTGTGCTTGAAGTCTTTTGTAAATGTCAATTGCTTTTATGCCGTCATTCACCAGAAATTCCATCATAAGTCCTGCTTTCGCTTGTGGGTGCTGCCTGTGCAAAGAAAGTTCTTGGTATGAAGTGTTGTTATTTTGTTGGATTTATGCAAAAATAAATAAATAATAATAAAAAATTACCATTAAACATTGGGGGTGGGGGGGGGGACTGTTCTTTAAAGGTCATAACATAAAGACAAAAACATAAATTCTAACACCTTTTAAAAACCTATTTTAATGCTTTTTTAAAAAGTACTGTAGATTTTTTTAGTTTTCATTACACTTTAATGTTCAACAGAATTTTTGTTTTGTTTTTATTAAGATTTTACATATTCAAATATATGTGTATGCAGTAAAAAGATGCCTAATTTTCATAATAAATTTCATACATATTTAAAAATATTTTAG
>JAQMYJ010000019.1:2379578-2393281 GCA_030014305.1 Clarias laeviceps | reverse complement strand
AAATAACCAGACCTGTATCGGTTCCACTCCGGTAAAGTCAGGCCTTAACGATCTGATTAGACTTTATCTAAGAAGCGGATTAAGGAAGAGCATATATATTGTAATTACAGGTCTGGCTTTATCTTGCTTATCTGTAGAACAAACTCTAATTGGCTCCAGTCTTTTAAAGCAGCTTCAATCACACAGAATGAATTATCTGTTAATGCTTTCTGTTGGCTTTAATTGACTCCATGTTGAAGCCTTTGGGATCATCAGTCATGTCCTGCATATTCCTTAAGTCTGCCATTAAAACCGGATTATTCGCTGTTCAAACCCTTTATTCCTAACAGCTGAAGACACTCGGGCCCAGTGCGAGTTAGCGAACACGGCTCGTTCGTATTTACTCTAATCTGTAATAAGACTCGTTGCCTGAAGCGTTTCATGTGTACACCATTTTTTTATTTGCTCATTTTGTCCTTCATCACTAGGAATAAATGAACACGGTGTGTGTGTGTGTGTGTGTGTGTGTGTGTGTGTGTGTGTGCAGAGAACAGTATCAGAACAGAAGGAGCAGTAAAAAGAAATAAACTGACGGATAGAGAGAGAGAGAAAGACAGAAAAAAGTGACGTTTGACTTTTAACATTTATTTTAATCATTATGGAGCCACCTTTTTTCTTTTTACACAAATTGAGTGAGTCAAAATTCATCCGCATTCTGGCGGTAGAATTTATTTATTTCATTGAATGATTTAAAAAATACAAATAAAACATTATTTTCCGACACAATTTCCTCACTTTTCAATACACTTTGTACTTGCATGCTCAGTAAAACCTAACATCTGTTTTCTTATAAAACTGCACAAATCTGTGTCTAAAACTCTGATTTTAAGCAATGAGTTTTCACTCCAAATATTGACTGTTTATTTTTATTACTCTATATTGCTCTTTATAGAAGTTTCTTTTATGCAGAAATGTTTTTAAATGCATCTTTAACTTATGCCATAGTTTTGTATGTGCCAAGACTTTTCGCAGTACTATAAGTAAAATAGTTGTTAGGTTTTACTGAGCTTGCTGGAGAATATGAGTTTCTTCTGGTAACTTTGTCACACTCGCTCCTTTCTATTTTTATGCAAATCCCAGGATCGTACATTAAGTTTTTTGTTTCCATTTAAAAATTGGTCTTGTACTATATTTTTTTTCTTTACAGACATGCATATATTCTCCTGTAATGTTATTTATTTATACATTTTTAAGTTATATATGAATATACTGAATGATTTTCTTATTATCATGTCTGCATAATTATATAACAAAATTGGTACGGCATATAATAAGGTGTCTAAGATTTTTTCCGTACCCCCGTCTTTGATCGTGCAGAGACGACTGTGCAGATAGATGGCAATGATAATTACATTTTCCCTGCTTAACGATACATATCTGGGCCATAATTGGTACAAATATAATCATCTCAACTCAATTCCTTCAATATAAATGTCCTCTGAGAAGAACTTTTTTTTTTTTAGCGATGTTAACCCCCTATTGGCTACAGTATGCATGAGCTGTAAAGCATCACATCAAATGATCTGCTCAGTCATCTCTCATCCTGAACTGTGTGTGTTGACGCAGCAGGATTAATCAGAATCACGCTGCATTGCAGTACAGGCCAGAACATAGGCCTACGCCAGGACCAGCTGTCAACCACATCTGGCCAGATTCTGACAACTAGTGAAATGTACGAGTGAGTGGGCATCTCATAATATTACTGCAATCAAATTCCTCTAGGTTTTAAGCCAGGAGGTCTCTGAACATGCTGAGAAACTCCAACCGACTGAACGAACACTCGCAGGAACTCGCTCACACCACCGCTTCGTTCTGTCGGCTGCTGGGAAGCCGACGATGAAGTGAATTTCTGTCGATGTTGATCGGTCAAAGGTCCAGAGCCAGGAAGCCGATGCTGGTGTCGAGGAAGACCAACTTGGAAACTATGTCGCCTGTCTGTACGATAAAGTCTGGCATTTTGTGTGCATTTTGAAATACTCGGAGGAACACCATGATGTGAAAGAGGTGGACTTTTAAAGTGACTAATAGACGAATGTTGGATTCTAGTGCAACATGTCGTCCGTTACATTAGTGTACCAGACATCTATGTCTTCCGTTTCATTAGTGTGTGCAGGGACACTGCATGCAAGGATATTCCAATCTTTCACCCTCTGATGCAGAGAAAATCAAAGGAAACTTTCAAAATTAGCGACTTTGACAAAAGTCGACATGAAGAAACTGAAAGAAATCTGACAAATGTTAGTCAGTGTCAATTTTTCCTCGTTCCTGGTGCAATATTCCCACATTTATCAATTTTTTTTGGTGTAAGACAACTTTCAAGACTTTTCAAGGTAGATTGTCCCAGGATTCCCCCTTAATAATTATCTTGATCATTGTTGTATGCAATTAATAGGGAGTTAGTTCATTTACATTGTTTACTGAACAAAAACAACAAAAAGACCTTTTCTTTTCATGGGATGTTTAAATTAAAGGAGTTGAGTTGGTATTATTATATGTGCACCAATTATGGTCAGTATATTTGAATGTATGCCTGAATAAATAAATAAAATTAAATAAAATAACATAACATTGACAGCCCAATGGTCAACATCTCAGATATCAGAATCTGAAAAAATGGGAACGAGTAAACCAGGATATCAATTTTCTATCCTGTGAAGTAGTTTTTCTTCCCTGATTACGCAGAAACAGTATATTCCAAGCCTCAGGCTATAAAAGAGTGGTTCTGGTCGATACCGTATATATGGTTTTAAAGTGTAAACAAATGGAATAATAATTCCGTAATTATAAAAACAAAGAATCAAGTTTGAAAGTTTTTTTTCGAAAAATCTTGAAAAGTACACTTTTCAGAGAACGGTGTGGCCTACAAACATCGCCATAGACAAACTTCAGATCACTTTTTTTACTGATTGAGGACCCATGGGGTCCATCGACAAACAGACACACACAACATATACTGTATAAGGACTCTCTGCACGTATTCATTTATTCAACTTTGCTTAACCTGTAGTTGTATCCATTATTTTGCAACTTTTTATTTATTTATTGATTGATTTTTTGAGTGCACATAAACAAATGGATAAATGCAAGAATGAACTATTGAGTAAATGGCACAGTTTTTTTTATTATTATTTATTTATATTTCATTTTAATATTTATTTTAATAGCCAAATGCTGTTCCTAATGCTCCCTTCCCGTTTTATCCTGGTTTGGGATCGGCAGTGCATCCTGTGGCTCGAGTTTGTATATTGGCTAGGAAACGAACCCGAGACTTCCACAAGCCAGACGAGACACCTCTCACTGAGCCACCGGTGCCTGAATCATTGAGTAAATAAATGAACAAATTTATTATAAACCTTATTATAGTACTAAATATTACATTTTAAAAATCCTTTCCCGTAGCTTATGGTGATATTCGCAGTAGTTGATGTGGCAGCAATTAATGTTGGAAACTAAATTGCACACTTTGAGGTTTGGAGCGTTTTACTTCAAACATCTGGGAAATAAAATAAAATAAAAAAACAATGTGTTTTTTTTTTTTTTTTCTTTTTTACTTTCCCTGCAGCGATTTGAAGAACTTCGGTTTAAAACCCTGTTCCTCTTGAAACTTTTAATTTCTCCACTCTCATTTATTACGGCGTACACTTCAGTCACTCGTTTATTGTTTTTATATACGCCATATGCACGGCTCTGTGCATCTTCCCTAGGCAGCAACAATGTGCTTCTTCTCCCATTGTTTGTTTAAATCCTGTTTTTTTTTTGTTTTTTTTTTATTGCGATGACGATAATAACGATAAGTTGATAAGTTTATACTCTACAGTATATACGGCAAAGCTCCCATCTGTTCCCTCAGACCCGTAGTTTAACTATTATCTTCAGCTATTCAGCTATTTTTTTGCAAAGTGCTGAGCTGGATATGAAAAAAAAAAGAAAAAGAAAGAAAAAATGAAAAAGTAAAGCGCAATTAGAAGTTCAGTTAACAAGTCGCTTAATTGAAAAGGAAATGCTTTTTCTCTTCGATTAACTTTTGTGCTTACTTTCAGGTTTGTGCGCAGGAAAGGCAAATGTTTATTTCTAGCGCTTCCTGTCAGGCTCGTCACGCAGTAACGGCTTTGAATAATCACTGGCACGATACAATTGAAGACAAGAGGAATAAGAACTGCATGATGTGTTAATACGGGAAAATAATCAACGACATGCATACAGTAGTGGTGTGGTACTGTATAACTTGAATAATTTTCTATATACAGTATTTTTATTTTTTTTAATTGCTCCTTTTTACCAGCCTACAAATGATTACAAAACTTTATGGATGTTTCTTGTATTATTCATTTATAGTAACATTTACCGGAGGAAATTTAGCACCCACAGTATTTTTACTTTCAGCAGCTTTGAACATTATTAATATCTTCAGTTTTTTTTTTTTTTTGTCATTTGAAGTTAATAATAAGAATAATAAGTTAAGAATAAGCATTTTGTTAATCTCTCTTTATACGTGATGTGGTGCTGGACGATCTTGTACACTGAACAGTCAGATTGGAGAATTCAGGAGCACAGTTACTCGTGTAAGAATTATAAGCACGGCAGTAATAATTTAGCACATTTTTCCGCCCATGAATCTGCAGTTTGACGTCACGTCGCTCTGCGGAGCGACATTGAGCCACTTAGGAAACAGGACACCAGGTGAATTCTAATGTCACGAATGCCCTTTCGTAAAAATATGCATGGCATGGAGCTCAGTGTGTGTGTGTGTGTGTGTGTGTGTGTGTGTGTGTGTGTGTGTGTGAGAAGTGTGTGCATTTAACTTGAAGCCCTGTGCCTGACATAGAACCGATAGTTATAGCTAAAAATACTACATGTCTGTTAAAGTACTTATTGCTAGCGATGCATCAATCAATGGAACCATTATATATTTTTTTTACCTTTAACTGTCTTTGGAATGTTTTCATACTGATAATATTATTACTGACATATTTGAGGTTTTGCTCAGTGCTCGCTGAAGTGAACTGCTCTCATATTCAACAGCTTCTTATGTGAGTTTCCTTTGGAATGACGAGGGGCGTTCGAGTCAAACCGGGACTTGTGAAAATTCTGGGGGATGAAGGCATAAAACTGATTGACATCTACAGGAGACTTCAAGTACTGTACAGTATGCTGATGAGCTAATGCAGATTTATTCAAAAAGAAAAACTGAAATATCACATGGTCTGAGCCAACGGTTTTTCTCTCTCTTGCGCTGCGGAATTGTGGGTAATCGTCTCCCCTGCTGGGTCTTAGTGCCCGTCGTTCACTGTGATAATCAACATCCGTGTACGTGTGCACTGTTTACTACTTTATAACACTGTGACCACGTGTGTGTGAAAAACATATTTTATTTTGAGAGGTTAAAAATCCATTTTCTCTCTCTGCTCAAGACTCAGCCTGCTCTATATGTCTGTGTCCGTGCGCGTCATTGGACACCGTGCCACACACACACACACAGACCCCTCCTGCTTTCGCCTTCACAGACACACACACACACACACACACACACTCTTTCTCTCTGCTCTACACAGAAACACTGCTCTGTCGCGAGTCTTTTCAAAGGTAAAGTGCAGGTTAATTTGTTTTATTTTTACTTTACAGCAGTGATTCCGTTAGTGTGTCATTCAATCGAGGGTCATTAGAGAGATTTCTTGTTTATTTTTACGATAAAACAGTGTTTATGTTGTGTTCGCGCGTGTGTGAAAAGAGTGAAGGAAGGGTAACTGTGTAAGACGAGAAGGGGGAGAGGGGAGCTTACTTTAGATTCACACACTGTAACGATGCGGCTCGCGTGAGGGGCAGAGCCGCGCATAAATTTATACACGCGGTTGCCAGGCAACGCCGCCGTCAGGCAATCAGCCTGAACGAGGCGCACCTGGAGGCGTGTTTATATAAAGGGTCCTAATACCTCGCCACTTCGTGTGGTCATTAGGTAGCAACGGTAAAGGTAACAGGGCCAAAGACAAAGCGCAAAGCCCCAGCCTCAGTCTGCCTAAGACGCCGGCGAGAGAGAGAGAGAGAGAGTGAGAACGTTATGCAGCAACCCCTCTCTCTCCCATAAATCCTAAGTAAGGGCGAACGCCTTTAGTTTTTTTTTTTTCCAGAGCCCCGTCCGTGCTCACGTAGATGGCGGAGCTCTGTTTATTGTTGTGTTTTCAGTTTTCATTTGTTTCCTTTTAATTTCTTTAATTAATAATCCCACGCCATCTCCAAACGGGAAGGTCTTCCTGTGCCTGTCATAAACACTCTCACCAACTCCTATTTCGTTGACCCCCTCTAAAGCCCTGCGTCAGGACTCTTATCATTAAAAAACATCTCGTGGTGCCGCTCTCCATACCACACCCCATAACACACACACACACACACACACAGCACCTGCGCGCACAAACGGAAACACTTTTCTGTCAACATTTACTTTAACTTTTTTTTAAAGGTAAAGTGCAGGTTAATTTGTTTTATTTTTACTTAATATTTTGTTTTAATTATTATGTATTTATTTTTTGGGGCTGTGGAACGAATAATTTGAGTTTCCATTATTTCTTATGGGAAAATTTGATTTGGCTTACAAGTGTTTTAGAATACGAACCCACTTCTGGAACGAATTATGCTCGTAATCCAAGGTTCCACTGTACATATTTTTGTACACATGATCATACACCAACACCACTTGGGAGTTATTGCCACATACAGTCCTGATCTCAATCCACGCCATTTCCACGTTTGCACCATTAAAGTAGTTCCTGGGACGCCAGTGTTTTCACGCACTAGTAAAACACTGGAATAAGTGCATTAGTGTAGCAGGGGATTATATAGCAAAATAAAGAAGGGTTTTTAGTCTCATAACTCTGTTCTCTTATTCTGCGCAATCAAAAGTTCCCGGTTTGATTTGAACACCCCTTGTAAAGAACATAGTTAAACAAGCTACTGTATCACTGTCATTTTATTACACATAGTTGCATGTGTATTATTGTGCTGATGTGTACTAAGCTTTATTTCACTTTCAAGCCTTACAAACAATATCCAGCCAATAGCTAAAAAATATATAATTAAGTTATATAATAGTCTGCATTTGTTTAGGTCAAGTATATGAATTATTTGACCACTTGAAAACACGGTGATATGACAATCATCACAAAATAATATACCGAGCAGCTCTGGCAAAAGGGTATTTGGCTTTTAGCACCAAGTGATTTAAACTCATTTGCTTTTCCAAAAAAATAATAAATAAATAAATAAATAAATAAAATGACCTCTTTTTCCCTGGCATAATCCTTCCACGGTTTACTGCGAGATTTCTCAGATATTTAGGCGTTGTCGAATATTAATAATGAGTAGGCATGACTTTTTGGGTCGTGGGTTTCGCCTCGCTGAACACGACACTACTGGAAACAGATTGCCTGTTGCCATGGCAATGCAACACCAAAAAATCCATAAAGGAGGCAGATTTTTTTCTTTTTTCAGGCTGTAAATGATTTTCACCAGACCAGTGGAATATTTAAAGAAGGCAGCCTTTAAATTGTGTTTGTCCGCATATACGCTGGATGGCCACTTTATTAGGAACACCTATTGGGACCTCCAACTTATTGACGTTGACTGTGAGGGAGAGTTTGGGTGCGTCTTTGCCCACTGTGGCATCACAGGAGTGGAACAAGATGTGGACTTGGACATTGACGTTCTTCCCCCACGGTAGAAATGTAGCGTGCTGGTTAGCATACTGTTGAGTGTAAACTATAAATATTTGTGTTGAATGTGTTGTTGACATTCCTGGAGATTAACACTTTCTGAAATACTCAAGCAACTCATCTGGCACTAATACCAGTGCCATGTTCAGAATCTCTGAGATTTGGATGTTTGATCTGTAGATTATTATTTTTATATAATTACAGCAGAGTACAACAGGTAACTAAGTTGAGTACATTGACTTTACTACAGTATTTAAGTGCATATTTCACATTTATTACTCGAGTACTTTTATTAGTGGACTATTACGCCACTACTGTACATCCTACACTAAATATCTGTACTTTCTACTTCACTACATTTCTACATGGAGTTATGTTACATAACCAGAGTGGTGTGTAGAAGTTGAAGCAGTGATATCATCAATTGCTGACTATTATGCATAATTGCATGATCTGACTTCCCTCTATGAAACGCTTAATCGTGTAGCAGGTGTTTGAGATCAGAAGTGAAAAAAAAAAAAAAAGCCTCATTTATCATGTTAAGGCTTCTGTGAGCTAATACAAGCTCAGTACTTTTGATACTTAAGTAAATTTGAAGGTACTGTAGGTACATTTGTACTTAAATACAAATGTAAAGTGAGGACTTTTACTTTTTACAAGTAATATTTCACTTATTTTTACTCGCCCACCTTTGATTGACAGTTGCACTCAAAACTATAAATTTAAACTTTGAATAAAATAGACTCAAGAAAAAAATTCAAAACTTTCTATCCAGTGATCTGGAGAGAACACTTAGATTTTATTAAGACATAAGAAAAATATAAGAAAAAAAAATCATGCAAGACTACAATAACTATAAGTTAAGTTAACAAAAGTTTTAACATATTGCATCTTTAAGTGGGAAGAAATAGTCATACTGTATAAGGACCAAATGTACATTTTAAAAATTGCTCTCAGGCTCCAAAGGCTACATGGTGTACAAGTGAATCACTTTTTTAACCATTACAAGGGGCAAAATCAAAGTGTACAAAATAAAATCAATCTCATACCACCATTATGATGTGTACAGTCTAGTCTATAAGATTAGACTAATCTTAACTCTATTTAGATGCATATTTAGCCGGAATATTTAACAAAACTCAACGAAAAAAAAAAACTCTTATTACCCTACAAAATGATTCCTTTGGCTATTATTTTTAATTTCCAGCTCATAATTATACACCCTTTTTATTTAAACTGTTTATGTGCTGTGAAAAACATTATTCCATACAGAAGGTACAGCTATATCTGCCTAAACTGCTACAGTACATACTCAGATCCGACATAACCACAGGCAGGTGAAGTGGATTACGTTGATTATCTCATTACATTGACACCTGTCAAGAGGTGAGATATATTTGGCAGCGAGTGAACGGTCAGGTCTCAGAGTTGATTTGTTGGAAGCAGGAGTCATGAAATGAAGGTTTATTTTCTGCTTTGCAGCCAGAAATGTCACATTTCTCCAACTCATTTTTACTTACCTTGAGTCTGTTAGCAAGACTTTGAGTTCGTTAGCAAGCTTTATGTCATTAAAAATCTGTCCTTAAGTTTAACTTGAAATCGAACCCAGGACCTTGAGGTGCAGGGCTACAGTGCTAAACACTAAGCCCCTGTGCCACCATGTGCTGATCAGAGGAAGGTATAAAAAAAAAAAAAAAAGGTAAATAATATATACTGAGAAGTGGCTGAGGTTTGATTTATGGTAACCTACTGTAGGACCTGTTTTTTTTTTTTTTTTTTCCCCAGACCAGTAGACCTTAAATAAACTGACTATAGCATCAACTACTGTATAATGTATCTCACTCTGGCAACCAAATATTTATCATTCATCCTGTATTGCTAGATAGCATATAGTTCATGATAACTATAGTTACTGTAGATTGCCTAATTCTAAATTTGTGATTTCAGAATAACATATACTGGAAAGTAAATAAGCTGGAATGTATTTTCTCTCTCTCTCTCTCTCTCTCTCCCACTCTGACATTTTGGTGATGCGTACTGTATATCCATGAGAGTTCAGAGTCGACTGAGATAAAATATCCTCTGCCACAGAGATCACTCAAGAGTGATGGAGTCTCTGAAACTCAGGTCAAGGCTGAGCCACTTGCTACGCACCTAAGCAGGTCTTGGACACTGACGCATAGGCGGCTCCCTGGTTGTGCATCAGACCTAAAGCAGAAGCTGTATGGAAAGTATATAAAAATCGATTACTGTACAGTATTAGTGACTTCTCAATTCCAATATGTTTAGACTAGGGAGCAACAAAGTCATTTCCTATGCACATACAGATTTGTCACTGATGTATTCTCCTTTAGATACGATGTTATAAAGTTGCAAATCCAGACAAATTTCTCAGACCAATCTTGGGATTTTTATACAGTTCCCCGCTCACAGCAGGAGTTCCTACCTTATTTTAATAAAGTTCCCAAGTACTGTCTGATGTGCAAACATGGAAGAAAAACGTACAACTGTGGTTTTATTGTGTTGTTTCATGGTTAGCGGTCAGCTACAAAGCTAATTAGCCTCAAACACATGGCTGAATCCCAAATCCCTCTTGATCAAGGGCACTAATGTGTGTGGAACACGGGAATTGTTAATCCTAGATAGTGCAATAGCTTTCCATTTTACACTATTTAGGATATTATTGGGATATCATTGGGATATTAGTCACATGCCTGCAAAAATTCTATAAGCACATTTCAAATAAAAATAAAAGCCTGAAGGGAAGTACAGTAGGAGCTAGTATGGTTGGTTTGCTTTGCTAATCTGACTTGAAGCTAGCATCAAGCTGAGGATGTAACATGTAAATCAACAACCACTTTGCACATGAATTCGTGCATTGTGTAATTTGTGTTTTAACATCCCGAGACCTGGACTGTTGTAATTTCTCCTCTTTCTCCACTTTTGCGGGTTATTAGGACCTGGTAACTATAAACTTAATGAATGTCTTGAAAAAGATAGATAGCAAAAGAATAATACTTGACAGTCCTCATATGAGGATCGTACAAGTGGAAGAAAATGGCTTATATGACTTATTATCTCATAATTATGACTTATCTCAGAATTATGAGTTACTATCTCATAATCGCGTAACTCGTAATTATGAAATTACTTGATTACACGATTTACTCTTTCATAATTATGACATCTCACAAAAGCTTGTCTATCTCAAATTTATGACTTCTCAGAGTGACTTATCTCATATTTATGACTTATCTCATACTGACTTATCTCATAATTATGACCTACTGACACACAGTAATCATGACTTACATATGACTACTTATAGCCACTTATCTTATAATTATGACTTATTATCTCATAAAGACATCTCACAATTATGACTTACCAACTTACTAATCATGACTTACTATCTTATACTTATGACTTCTCAAAGCGACTTATAATTGTCTCTCATTTCAAATGTCATCTAAATGTCATCTCAATTACTTATCTCATAATTACAACTTATGATCTCATAATTGAGACTCATTCTCATGAAGACTTATCTCATAATTATGACTTACCGCAGAATTCCATTCATCCATCTTCCTTTAATTTTGTGAAGCTGCTTTGAGACAATGACCATTGTTAAAAGCGCTATATAAATAAAATTGGATTGAAAAATTGAATTGAATCTACTGTAGAAACCTCTGTAATCCAGCTAGAGACCATGGAGGCCAATGGTGATTACCATTGTATTCATTCCCATTTTACGACTGCGGTAGGACTTCTGGTCAGCATTCACACGTGGGCGATTCGAGAACATGCATGTCTTTGGACTGTTGGAGGAAACCAGAGAACCTGGAAGAAACCCACCAAGCATGGGGAAAACATGCAAACTCCATGTACACAGGCCCCGAGGAGGGAATCGAAACCAAACCCTAGAGGTGAAAAGCAACAGTGCTAACCACTAAACCACTGTGCCGTCTAACTCATAATTATTACTTACTCATAATAAATAACATTGAGTAGGTCATATTTAGTTAGTACGTCATAAGTATACATAGTTCAGTTTTTTTCCTGTGCTTTTTTTGTATGTGCTTCCCTACTTCCACACAACTGTATAAAGCATTACTACATAAAATAATGTATACTGCAAAGGCCATGCCCTCAAAGAACAAACTACAAGTGCAATAAAATCATCTTCTTTTGGAAAAATGGCTAGGAAGAGCTGGACTGTTTGACAGGAAATCATTGGTTTATTAGTTTTTAACATTCCACTTACACATCGTATTAACTGTAACCACAAATGAACACAAATGAAGCGTGGGTGAACATCATTACAAAAAAAAAAAAAAAAAAAAAGGAATTTGAAAGATAATTTCAGTTTTAACTACATTTCTAAGTTCAAATGTATCTGTTTCATTTGAGGTATGAGTGTGTGCTTGTGTCTTCCTCCTCTGTGCTCTATTAAAACAGCCATGTGTTACATACACATGCTCAAACAGGCAGATGTCTGTCGGTAATGCCACATTGATCTTCCCAATCCACTCAACCAGAGCAGATATAAAAAAAATTCTGTTGTGCCTCCAGATTTTCTCGGTGTATAAATCTAGCAGCCTAACATCCCAGATTTAACATCCCAGCACTAGGTGCAATCTGTACTTGAGAGGTCTAGAATTTTAGTGCGAAACCTTTCTACCAGTCTACACAGAAGGTAAAGGAAGAGCATTATTCTGTGTACAGGGTCGCGTGAGAACTGGAGCCCATCTCAGGCTCCAGACCCTGAAAGTGCAACGCCTGGGATGACTGATTTCTCTTTTACCACAGCAAATACAGTATCAGGTATAAAATGCTTGAATTCTGTCGCAAAACTCATTTCTGTTCTTGAACTTGAGACCAGCTGGTATTGTTATAGACTAACCACAAAATGTAAACTCCTCTGTCGTGAAGACTTTCCCATGGCAGAAATGAGAATCACAAAGTGCTGACACTCAAGACTCCATAACTGTTAAATGAACACCTCCTTACAAATATTTTAATTACATTTTTATGCAAATTAAATGTTATTGCAAACACAAATTACACATTGCCTCCATTGTACCTCTCTATGTCCAACAACCTCTACAAATAGCACTGAATGCTGTTATTTATTTAATTTATTTAATTTATTTATCTTATTTAGCTCTCTGTGCACATTTTTATGAAAGGTGTACACTGGACAATTTCACTGCATCCAGTATATGGACAATACTGTATTCTGATCCGGCTCAGATTGTAAAATAAAAGTCAGTGTTAAGTCATGTGTCTGTGTTAAGGGGGTGGGGTATAAACTGTTGCACACCATTTTATTTACTGCATGGAAACCCCAAGACAACCATGACTAAATATGAATGAATAATAATAATAATAATCATTATAATCATCATACATACATACATGTACTGTACATACTAATGATTTGCATCAGTATTTATTCCCTTGAATGGTTAAAATTAAATTAACCATAATTACATTGTGTGTCATGAATTTAAACAAAATAGCTCATATATTTCATGAGGTGTGTGGTAAACTAATATAATTGGTGATGATCAAATAATAATAGTTGTGCTTACATAAGTACTGTACTTAAGTGCATATTTCATGTATCTGTACTTGACTTGAGTAGTTTAGTTTTATTAGATGATATTTTTACTCCACTCAAAACTACAGCAAATATCTGTACTTGTACTCAACTACTTCGTTTCTGCATGCCGTTGCATTACAGGACATAACCACAGTGATGTGTCGCTTTTGAAGTGGGGAACTGCTGACTGTTGACTATTATGCATAATTGCATGACTTTCCTTTCCTTTGAGACACATGTAATAACTTAACAGGCATTGAACAGGTTTTTAAAGTTCCAATCAGTGGCGATTTCTTTAAGACTGCAAGGGAAGCTCAGCTTCCCCTATAATGTCACAAAATTAATGGTCAAAT
>JAQMYJ010000019.1:2358959-2377115 GCA_030014305.1 Clarias laeviceps | reverse complement strand
AAATGAAGAAAGGTAAATTGTATTTCTGTAAATGCAAGTACTGTATTGTTTTCCTTTTTTCAATAAAAATATAAAAAAAAAAAAAAGAATATTAAACTTTGTGTTTGTCTATCACATAAAATTCCAATGAAATTCATTTATGTTTGTGGTTGTAACGTGACAATGTGGAAAAGGGGGATGAATACTTTTGCAAGGCACCGTAACACTTCATTATACTTTGCATACTTAAAGAGTTAATTGTCGCAAAACCGCTAAGAATTTACGATCTGAAAAAAGAAACTACCTGCTTTATGACATTTCCTTTAATAGCATCTAACAAACTACCACTCTAGCTAGATATTCAGAATCCTGTAGCTTGTTTTATGGCACTATTTTGTTATTGTACTATTCCATGACAGTCCCTTTATTGCAGCTCTAGCTGGCTTATTTTAGCTATAAAAGAAGCGGACAATGAAACGAAACAAAACTATAAATCAGTGAAGAGTTAGATAAAATAACATTACTGCGATATCATTCTGATGATTCCATGCTAATAGAAGTGTGTATGAGATGTGTTGAGCACAATTGTAAAAAGCAGCAACTTTAGGCTTCAACAGCTAGGCAGAAGCAAGCTAGCAAGTTAACTAGCGCTCCTTTAACCCGAGATGTTTCTTAAATTAGCTCCAAAAAAAACAAAAAAAAAAACACTGAGGAATCCTGTGAGCAGAATTATTTCTCTCCTCATTCTGACCTTAATCTGTGGCCATCTGTCGCCAGCTTAATTCCACCGATTAGCTTGTTAGTACTTGTGACGGTGTACACTTTTAGCGACATAGCCGCCATGTCCATGTCTCCATCGATAATTCTTTAAAAGTTTATATGCTGAGGAAAATTATAAGGTTGTATAAATTATCAATAGATACATAGATAACAACTGTCTTGGATATACTGATTTCAGTATAAAAATATCTATATAGCATGAGAGAGTGAGAGTGAGCAAGTGAGCGAGAGAGAGAGAGAGAGTGAGAGAATTAACTAATTTGCCTGAGTGAAACTGAGTTAAGTCCATCCAAGCTGTTGGGACACACAGGTAAGAAACTATCTTTATTAATAATATTCTGAAGTACTAAACAAATGCATACACAATTTAATGACTTACACACTAATACATATTAAACTATATATACACGAGTTTTATATGCTATGTAAAGAATGAGACCTGACCGGACATGCTGTCCTAGAACACAAGTAGGTTATTTTGCTATTCATAACCAGTTCCTGATGTGTTTTCTCTTATTCCTCAGAAATTCTGTGTTCTTCTTATCACTGGCCAATCAAAATGAAGAATTCTGTGGCGTTAATCTTGATATTGCAGTCTCGACGTCCTTGTCTTTAAATGTGTCATAGTGTGTACATGTCTTATCACTGTGTATACACTAGTGCTGTCTGTTTTATGTCACCCTTATGGAGCGACTGGTGTGTGGACAGGATGTTTAGATAGATGTTCAACTGTGTGTGTGAGAGTTAGTTTATAAGCGTTGGACAGTTCTTTTCGAACTGCTCGCTCACGCACCGTTGGGGGCAGAGTAACACACTCGGAGGACAGCGCTATCCGCTCCTTCCGCTTACGTGAGCTCACAGACGCCCCTGATTGGCTGTAGCGCCGTGATTAATGTGGGAGCACGAAGTACCTCCCCTCTGAGAGAGCTCGGCCAATCAGCTCTCTCTAGACCTCCGGCTGCGAGAGGTTACAGCATCATCCGGGGATCGAACTCGCGATCTCCGGATGATAGGGCGAGCACTTTACCACTGCGCCACTCAGAGGCTTAAGATGGAGAATGTTTGATGTCATGTGGGCATTATAAGATTTGTATTGAAAATTTCTAAGTAAAAAGTGTTTAAACATTGTATTAAATACAAAAAAATGCAATTTAAATCAGGGCCTCTTGTTTTTATTGTTTCACAGATTTTTATGTTACATTTATTTTATATTTAACGAATGGTCACCTTGGGATTATATGATTTTGTCTGACATTTTTGTCAAAATTGAGTTATTTACATTTTCTTATTCTGAGACAATCTATTTACATTATGTGAAGTTGTGTGCATTTTGCGTCATTTTTGAAAAAAAAATAAATAAATAAAATGTAATGTCAACCCAGCACGAGTGTTTACCCACTGGTTGGGTCTAATAAAATAACCCAGCACATTAACATTTAACCCAGCTAGAGTGTCAACTTAACCCACTGGTTGGTTCAGATGGTTGAGTCCTGCACTTGGGTCAAAACAACCCAGCGCGTGTTCTGTCCAATAGTGACCCAGCGGCTGGGTTATGGTTGGGTTGTTTTTTTTTTAACCCAGCAGTTTGTGTAATTTTACTTCAATTCCTGTCAGAGTAAAACTATTGTTCCCATTTCTAATTTAATTAAATTTAATACGAACAAATAAAGGGTGGCTCAAGACTTTTGCATAGTACTGTATATACTGTATGGGGACTAATGAGAGGGCTAATGAGAGTTGGAGAATAAAGACTTCTGTTCCTCCACTAGGTGGCAGCATAAAGCATTATACTCATAGCTACTAACCTAAGAAACTGCTGATGTTGATTGTTAATGTTAATCTCGACATTTTCAAGTTTTATTTCTTATAAATAATTTAGCAAACTGTAGCCGAGACCCCCCTCCCCCCAAACCACACACACAAAAAAATACAATATTATCAGATAATTTGTTATTCATTATGTTCATCAATTCTTAATGATGCATCTCATATAAAATGTGGTCTCAATCTCAAGAAAAGTTTGATATTCAGAAGGTTTTTATAATTACTTATGCCACTGTCATCAGTAATTATAAACTGAGAAATATATATTATGTCCCTATATCACAAATGCATGCAGGTATTTAAGGTATTCATAGCACATCATGCATATATTTAATGAAGCATTATTACATGCACTATATAGACAAAAGTATTTGCCCAAACCTGTTAATTATTGGATTCGGGTGTTTCAATCAATCAGGCCCCTTATCCCCAGTGAAGGTCAATCTTGATGCTTCAGCATACCATGACATCTTTGATGATGCTATGCTTCTATGCAACTTTATTGCAACAGTTTGGGGAAGTTTTTCTATTCCAACAAGACTCTGCCCCAGTGCACAAAGCCAGGACTATAAAGACATGGTTTGATGAGTTTGGTTTGGAAGAACTTGACTGGCCCGAACACAGAGCCCTGACCTCAACCCCATCGAGCACCTTTGCGACAAACTGGATCGGAGATTGCGAGACGTGCCAGACCCTCTCGTCCAACATCAGTGCCTGATCTCATAAATGCTCTACAGAATGAACGGGCATGAATTCCCACAGAAACACTGCAAAATCTTGTGGACGGCCTTTCAAGAAGAGTGTAAGCTGCAAAAGGGGGAACCAACTCCATATTGAAGTAAATGTATCTGAATACAATGTCATTGCAGGTTTGGCTAAATACTTTTGTCCATATAGTGTATTATACAGTATGTTGTTTATAATATTACAAAACATCAATAATGCAGAATTATTCAACACATCTATTTCATATAATAATTGTACTCCTTGATATGGCTGAGTTCAGAAGATTTCTTCTAGCATATCTGGGAACATGGCATTTATAACTTTGCAGCATAAATGTGTTCTGACACTTCTGTTTCGACGTGCTAAATGCTTCACGAAGGTTAATTCTACTGTGAAAAAATCAGTCATGTGATGCAGGGAAGCTGTAAAAGAGTGTTTTAACACACTAGCTGTACTGTCTTTTAGTTAGCAGCATGCAGTGAGGGGATGAGTTCATCTCAACCGCAGGCTGAGCTAAACGCCTAAATACCCAGGAGCTCAGAGTCCCACGTTCGCGTCTGTCTCCATGACTAATGGAGAGAATTTCAGAAAGCCGATGGAATAAATTTCTCCCAAACTCTATTATCTTCATCATGAAAATAAGGTCACTTTATCATCCAATCTCTTTTTATGAAATTATCATCTCATAAGAAAGGCGCTCTTTTGTGTGTGTGTGTGTGTGTGTGTGTGAGGGTATGTGGGTATGGTGGGGGAGATTATTCAGCGTAACGCAGTTCACGGCAGAGCTCTCTGTTCAGATTGGGTGATGATTAAAAACCGTGAACTGCAGAATCAGTGAGCTAATTAAATAAAGATTAAAATGTTGAGCTGCTTCTTTGAACGATTTAGAACTTAAAGCTATGTTAGAAATGATGGTGATATCTATCTATCTATTGATACACAATATGCTATATCTAGATCTATAGAATAGATATTGCTACAGTATCAAGCAAATTTTATTTAGTTTGCATACATTATATTGCCTGGACCAAAAAATAATAATAATCATTCAACCACCCTTAACTTTGATGACAGCACACAACGTGATGTCCAGTTCATGTCTGGAAATGATTCCTCTTGCTCCCCGAACCACTCTTTCACAATCTGAGTCGTGGACTATGCCTGATCCATCAGAGAAGAAAAACTCCATAGATGTAATAACCGGGTGATTCAGTACAATCAGATCGTCAGCTGACTTCATTTTATTGCCACATAACGTTGCTGAGTCTAGACCTGAGCAACTGAATCAACCCCAGATCATAACACTGCCCCCATAGGTTTGTACAGAGGACACTATGCATGATGGCTGCATCGATTCATGTAAGTTCCCCTGACCCACCCATCGCTCCAATGACCCTGATCACATGACCCTTTTCCCATTGCTCCAAAGTCCAAACTTTCTACCATCCGCTTTTCATGATGCACCTTCACAAAGTGGTGCCATAGAGGCGTATTGGATGGTGGTTATCACTGTCGCCTTGCACCTCGAGGTCCGGGGTTTGAATCCTGCTTCGGGTCTGTGTGCATGGGGTTTGCATGTTCTTCCTGTACTTGGTGGGTTTCCTACAGGTACTCCAGTTGCCTCCCACAATCCAAAGACATGCAGATTAGGCTAAATGATGATCCCAAATTGCCTGTAGTGTGTGTGAATGTGTGTGTATCAATGTTGACCGGAGGTCCTACCACAGTCGTATAAATGGGAATATACACAACGTCATCATTGGCCTCCATGGTCCCTAGTCGGTCTACAGAGTTTCTTACAGTAGGTGGATGGGTGCAACTTCACAAAGAGTTTGTGTGTGTGTGTGTTTTTTTTTTCGTTCCCTGACCACATTTCTTCTGTGAAGTTGTCAGTTCAGCACCATACATCCAGGATTTAATAATGCATTATAGTTCTTAACCCACTGCCAATCATTTTAAATTCTTACTTGTTTTCTGAGCTTGATGCAGGCCAATAATTTGAACCTTTGAAAATGTTTTTTTTTTTTTTTTTTTTTTTTTGCCAGGCAGCGTATAATACACTATTAAGGAATATAACATTCCATGTCTTTCTGTTAGAGGAATATAATTCTATAACAACACACCCTGAATACACTCAGTATTCTTTTCATAATGTGACCATTTTTAAAATATTTTTTTTAAAAGCAAGACATACTGTAATACCTTTTATCTGTTTGTAGTTACATTTTATGTTGAACATATTTGAGACAAACGAGCTTCTGTTCTTGGTCATTTTATAGTAACAGTAACTCTTCCACTATTCTTGCTTTGATCTCACAAAAAACAAAAAAATGTTACTGAGATGAAAGGAATATAATAAACCATCAAAGGCGTGAACTGTAAAACATGTTGGTAAATATCTGTAATATAAGAACATAATCTAAAAAGAAATATAAGATTGTTTAGCATTAAGGCATGTTTTGATATTCACTACTTTTAAAGTTTGAAATAATCTTAATTGGGATTATGTTACAGTATGTTATTTTTTTTCCTTTAAAGAGAGAGACAGACAGAGAGAGAAGGAATTCTCTTGGATTCATCAAGTGAGGATTTATTTTAAAATCCCAAAATTTGATTCACTTTAAAATTTCATTTCTTCTGTCTTTTAATGCCTAAACACATTTCATAAACGCTGCATTATAAATAAATTCCATTAAATATCCAAAGCACCTTCTTGGCTTCTACAAACTAAATGTTTCAGAGCTCCACTCCTCCTGTCCCCATTCAAAGTGCTCAGGTTAAATGAAAAACTAATTCAATTCTAATAAATCTCTAGGTTTACTTTACTTAGACTCATATGCAGTATGAATGCTAAATGTGTTTCCAGACTTAAAAAAAAAAAAAAAGGCACTCACTACCTAAGGAAGACTCTACGTCTACTACAAACAGACTCGGTGATTTCCCCAGGTGATGGCTGCTCCCGGTTTCATTCTCTCGTCTCACTTTATTTCGCCTTTCTTCCCCTTAGAATGTAAAGCTCTGAATAAACCGCCGATTCGTTGCTGCTGTAAAGGGATCGTGACGACTCACAGCAGGAGCTCCAGCTATTAAAGCCTTGCTGGAAATGTGGACAGAGAAGATCAGGACCATGACAGAGAGCGGTTCCCCACTGCATTCATATGTTTTTTTTCCCTCCCATATTCCAGCGGTCTCTTAATGTAGAGCGCCTCAAGCACTCAGAACTGGATAATAATGGGGTGCAAATTTCGAAGCGACGAGCTGTTTCTGCAGATTTCTTACCAAGGACATGATCATCGCAGCTCTGAATGTCTGAAAGTCCAGAGACAGAAACGTGAGCACGTCTTTAGTTCATATGCAGAACTCGGTATGCAGTAGGAAGTTGCTGGAATTCAATCAGAAATTCTCAGCAGGGCGCCAATAATAACGGAACAATAGAAGGTCCAGAGGCTTTCACTTGCGAATGATCCTATAGATAGCAGATCTACTGAATTTGATAGAGCTACGATTTATAGAATTAATCACATGTGAAACTCATCAACCTAGAGTTATCCGGCACACGCTCTAGCAGCTTATTTGAAGCAGATTCAGATGTACCTTTTGTAAATTTCAGCTGCCTTTGAAGCATCAGATGTGTGTTTTTTTTTTTTTTGTTTTTTGTTTTTTGTCTTACAAAGACTAAAACTTCAAAATGCAGGCAGTTTTCTTGTGTTTCATTTCTGATCAGAAAAGCATCACGCGTTCCCATTATCCTCCTTTCCGTCTTCTAATCTTGGCAATTTGCTGTATTTTGCAATAGAACATGTAACGATTCATAAGAAAGCACCCAAATACAAGGACACCAGGGACGCTTTTAAGATGTATTATTATTATTATAAAAGATTGAGAACGAGAGTGCAGGAATGTTCAAGAGAGTGAGGGAACGAGCAGTCTGGGATTTCTTGGCAGAAGAGTGTTGTGAGGCTGAGGACTTGGGCGATGAACACTGGTGGGGACAGAAGAATCCTCTGTAGGAGCTGTGAGGGAACCGGGGGAGTTCTCAGTGATCAGATATAAGAGCTGACAACTGCCTTCAACTAGGGATGAAGGCAGAAGGCAGCATCATGTGAGTTGACTGAGAAGGCACTTTGGAACGGAGTAAGAGATGTGTCTGAGGAGGAAACAATCCGGACAGATGTAGTCTGGCAGACAGGGCATAGATGGAGTCAAACTTTACTTGACAAGTAGTTATCCAAAATGTAAAAACAGACAGAATCAATAATAATAATAATAATAATAACTAGACAGGTAAATTTTCTGAAGAACATTTACATGTACATTTTTTGAAGAAAATGTGAGTGGTGCTTGCCGTGGCAAAACTCGGGTCTCTGGGCGCCTTATTATACAGTAATAGTCTATGGGATCAGTTGCTACGGTACTCTAAAGTGGTTGCTAGGGCGTGGCTTGTCCTGATCTGATTGGTTGCCTGAGTAAAATGAGCCCACCCACCACAGCAGGGAGTGTGAGCACTTCCTATTTCAATGAGGAGTACCTTCACCATAATATATCAATGGGGAAAATTTGGGCACCTCATGCGCCCCAGGGGTACAACTTAAACCCTCTTGTGGGGTATGTTCTGACACAGTTTGCAAACCTCTTCAAATGTGATACATTTTATATTTCTACAAAATTCTTCCCCCGCGCTAGAATCCGCCTCAATGTAAAGCCTATGGGATTTTTTGGGTGGTAAATTGCCGCCCACTCATTAGAAAAGTCATAGCACCCCATTACCGATTAAGCTGTATGATTTGACACCTCTTTCATGGGTCTATGATAAACTGTATGCATCAGGACACTAACACAAGTGATGCTTTGATTTACAATCAACACTAATAATAATGCCTTCGTCAGAGCGTTTCAATTTTAAATATCAAAAAGCAGGAATCGCCAATAAGGATTTCTTGGGAAATTATTACTGAATCTCAATAAATATTAATCAATCAATCCATGGCAGTTTGTCCATGGACATAACATATATTTGTATAATTTAGTAACATTTAAAAAAACAACAACTATGAAATAACACAACATGTGGCATTAGGTAAAAAAGTAAGAACAACAACTACTGTACAACAGTCAGTTGTTATATTAAGACATGAAGGTCAGCAAGAACAGTATTGTCAGTACAGTAAGTGCATTTCCAAAACCCATCAAGCTCCATGATGAAACTGTCTCTCATGAAGATCTTCCCAGGAAAGCAAGACCAAAACGTAGCTCTGCTGCAGAGGAGAAGTTCATTTACAGTCACCAGCCTCAGAAATCACCAATTAACAAACAGCACCTCAGATTAGAGCCGTTATGAAGGATTTACAGATCATGAGTAGCAGATACATCTCAATATCAACTGTTTAAAGGAGATTATGAAATATTTCGGACACCTTCAGTATTGTTTTACAGTGTAGAACGAAAGAAAAATCAAGAAAGACTATGGACTTATAAGGTGTATAAACTTTTGACTGGTAATGTGTATATTTAGTTTCTTGATAGTGTAAATATCTAATCAGCCAATCATATGGCAGCAACGTAATGCATTTAGGCCTGTAGACACAGTAAAGACGATCTGCTGAAGTTCATATTGAGCATCAGATTGCTGAAAAAGTGACTTGAAGATGCTGTCTTGTGCATAATTATACCGGGGAATGCAATGCAGATTGCCTTTAAAGGTTGATCCGATGGATTCGCTTCTGGCAAATTTACGCAGTTCAAATTTGAAAAGGGCGTAATGTTTCCTCTAACAACACATGCTTTTTTTAATATATTTTTTGCCTATTGAATCCTTTAACCAACATTTGGATACCATAATCTTTGACTTGATCTCTGGCATGTCTCTAACACAGTGTTCAGGACCAGCTTTAAGCCATAATAGAGTTTCCTGATTTATTTCTCTTTCAATTCCGAGGAGATTAAACGGTGCTGAGAGATAAACAGGAGCAATGAATATACCACATCTGTATCGAATTCCATGACAACCTTGAAGAGTTCAGTTTAGTTTGGCCTGCTCCACTGGAGCCATGGCAACTCAAAGTGCTCTGAGTCGAGGTAATTAGAAAACACTTTCAAGACTTATAATTGGGGTGATGAGTTTCGTATTTTCTGTATAAATCCATTCCAACATATCAGTTTCATCTAATTAAAGCTAACAATCAGATAACGTGGTTTAATATTATGAGTCATTTCATCTTTTTCATATGTTCATATTTCCTTTACGGGTACGCCGTATGTATCAGCTTTCAAACGTTCTTTGCATGTAGGCTTTTCATGAGAGAATGTTGACTTTTTCTGAATTACAATTCATGGCCCCTTGTACAGTAATCATCTATGAATTGGCCACGCATTAGCTACAGAAAAGGATGATGTAATCAATCATCTATGAATTAGCCAAGCTACGACCGTGTCAAACCATCATCTGCTGTCTATAATCAGGCAAAATTATCTACAGTTTACCTTACTGGTGTTTACAAAAGTGCAGGATTTGCTATGAAAGCTAGTAAATTGTGAAATTTAGTAGTTTAGAATATTCAGTAGATTTTTGTAGCCAATTCCCACCCATTATCAGGTAATTTCCACAAGACTGCTGTACCAACCAGGGAAGGTTATCATGTGCTTCCTCTGAGCCACTTGACGCCACCAACCGCATCTTTACGAACTGCTTGCTCACTCAGAGGACAGTGCTATCCACTCCTTCCGCTTGCTTGAGATCTCAGATGCCCGTGATTGGCTGTAGAGCCGTATCCCTCCACTCTGAGAAGACGCCGGCCAATCAGCTCCATCTAGGCCAACCTGGCCGCGGGAGGCTACAGCATCACCTGGGATTTTAACTCATAATCTCCAGAGATGATCAGGCAAGCACTTCACTACTGTGCCACTAGGTTGGTGGGGGCAAGTTTAACCTTTAAATAACCTTTACCCTATAATTTCTCTTAAATTTCTGACAATCTCCCTACAATTCCCTACAATGTCAGAATTTCTTGTTTCGTCTGAATCATTTTCATTTATTTCTTAGAATATGCTCCAATTCTGCATTCACGTCTCACTATTATGAGAATTTTGTAGCTTTATCTCATTTTCATTTTTCTTTTCCCAACGGCATATTTTTCTCCCCATCACTTACTCTAATAAAAGCCACATCTGGACCCATCAATTAAACCCTGCATCCTGGTTGACAAGCACTGGGATTTTTGACACGTAACATTTCTGACACAGTCGGTACGTGAACATAGAGTGTTTATTTTGAGGTCAAATTGCGCTGACAAATTGATGGGCTGTGTCCATTGGGAAGATTGATTTGTTTAGTGGTGTGTTTTTTTTTTTTTTTACTTTTTTTTTTTTTCCCACGAGTCACTTTGAGAATCCGTGAGCAAGTTTCTGAGTGAAAAACAAGAGTTACGCTGTACTCTAAAATTCTGCTTGAGTAAAATGTTGTTGTTTTTTTCACAGCGTCCCAGCCGTCATGACCCTGATGTCATGACCTCCTGAAAAGGCAAGCTAATTAGGTTTAGTGCTGAAACTAATTCCGTTCCACCTGGGAATGTACAGTAGGAGCTGGACTTACAGGACTTAACAGAGATAATACTAACATCCTGGTTCCTGGGAACACAATATTAGACAGTTGGTGTTAATACTATGGCTGATCAGCGAGTGTGTGTGCGCCTGAGAAAGAGAATAAAGAGTGTGTGTGTACACAATGAAAGCATGTTATCTTAACCACGACTCAGATAAGCATCTCTTATTTCACATTTGGGGGAAAAAAAATCTATAAATAGACAAACGCTATCGATTTATTTAGCTTTGCTCCGTCTTTTCATGTGTCATTTGAACTCAGATGAGTAATGAAGTGTTGAAATCGGACCGTCATCTCCTCCTACGGTTAAAAAGATGAGATATCCCAGTGCTAAAACCCTAAATCAAAGCTCATATGTGAAGATCTGGAGGCACAGATGAATTGATTTGCATTAGTGCAACACTTTAGGTCGAATTTATCCACCTACCTGCCATTTAGGTGAATGAGATGAAAGTGAAAGCACTCTGAACTGACTTTCGCTTCGGAGAAAGAGAGTGATATTAGGTGAAGGCGTGTAAGCAGCATGGGCAATGTTCATTAAAGGGAATGCATCATGGTTAGGATTTAATACCAATATTATGCATCAGTATTGAGGCTTGAGACTAAGAGTCCAAGTGCTATTCCAGTTACAGTACATGCAATTCTGTCCTTAAGTGAGGATCAGTCTTAAAGAAGTTTAGCGCCATGTCTGACAAATATCACATGCTGTATGTTTACGGTCTATTAAAAAAAATATGGTATTTTAGGCTGCGGCGTAGAGTTTAATGCACAATGGAGTTAGAAGTGAAAACTTGCATGTCAGCATTTAAGCATCTAAATTAAAAATCTCACTATACATATTAAATCTCACTATATATATATATATATATATATATATATATATATATTCAGTACATATGCAGCTATATTCAAGTCCTGCTAGAACAATTTTCCATTCATGTCTTTGTGCAACACAAAAAAACCTCCATAAAATGTCATTTAAAGGCAATATTAGACCAATAAAGGAGTGAATGAATCGCACACGTTTCTGCTGTGATGGCGTTTTTACTCATAAACATCACTTTTTATTCTATAAGATTCTGAAATTCAGGATACAAGCAACTATGATATAAAAATGGAAACTACAAACTGACTTTCATTCATTCATTCATGCATTTTTTATACTGCTTATCCTGTACAGGGTCGAGGGAAGCCTCGGGCACAAAGCTAGCTACACCCTGGACAGGGTGCCAATCAATTTCAGGGCACACATGAGCACGCACACACACACACACACACTCATTCACATACTGTGGGCAATTTGGGAAGGCCAATTAGCATGCTGGTGGCACAGTGGCTTAGTGGTTTGCACTGTCGCCTTGCACCTCCAGGTTGTGGGTTTGATTCCTGCACTGGGTCTGTATGTATGGAGTTTGCATGTTCTCCTCATGCTTAGTGAGTTTCCTCTGGGTTCTCCAGGTTTCTCCCACAATCCAAAGACATGCAGATCAGGCTAATTGGCGCTCCGAAATTGTCTGTAGTGTGTGAATGAGTGTTTGAATTTTGATCAGAGGTCCTACAAATGGGAATAAATACAATGGTCACCATTGGCCGTTGTTGGACCTACAGAGGTTCCTACAGTAGATGAATGGAATTAGGAAATTTGACAAGAGTTTGACAGCAAAACGAGATAAACACCATTATCAGACATATTGTGTCAAATGATTGTCCACAATCATAAATGAATCTTTTTGTAACATTTTTGTTATACAGTAGATCAACTTCAACATTTATGAAATATATATTTCTGAAAGAAAATAAAGCAGAGGGATGATGCTACACCATTCAGGATTGCTTTGTGTACAAGAGCCATGAGATTCATGTGTTGTGTTTGTAGTGCTAGTGTAGTTCAGAAAAGAAGGGCAACATACATACTGTACATACAGTAATGTAGTATACAGCATAGTAGTGGCCGTTACAATGGCCAGGGATTTGCGCGTTTGTTCTCCCCGTCCATCAATCAATCAGTGCAGTGGTTGTCGGGGTGCAATTTTTTTCCCTCCCCCGTTGCATTATTTTTATTATTTTTCATTTTCATTCATTTATTTTTTACTCAGTAGCGAATATGATTTCAAATGTAGCGAAACAAACAAAACATACTTAAGTAAAAGTAAAATGGCAGATTTGAAAAACTACTTTAAAAAGTAGAAGTACACAAAAAAAAAAAAAAAACTACTCAATTACAGTAACTTGAGTAAATGTAATTCATTACTTTCCACCTCTGAATGAGAGTCAGTTTCATTATGGTGCTTGATGGATTTTACAAATGCACTCGACACAATACTGTTCTTGCAAGAACTATTCCAGAACAGCTGACCTTTGTGTCTTAAAATAACAACTGACTGACACTGATACTATATATTGCTCAAATAAATAAAGGGAACGCTTAGTCCCAGTTTGACTTGAACACCTCTCATATGTGTATGCATGGTTCAAGTCGACAAGTCAAACCGGGACTAAATGTTCCCTTTATTTTTTTGAGCAGTATAAATAGTGTCGGCCAAAAAAATATACAGTATATTATAACCTTTATAATATTATCATATATATCAATATTTTAATATTAAAATATTTATGCAAGATTTCATTTTTCTGAAGTGTGTATACATTTTCTGCCTATGTAGTGTTGCTTGCAGGTTTAAAGCATGAAGTCACATTGTATGTGTATGTGTGTGCGCGTGTGTGTGTGTGTGTGTGTGTGTGTGTATGTGTGTGTGGTGCCTTAGCGCAAATTGATTGTAAGATTGCCTGTTTCTTTGCAGTAATGTCCATTCAGAGCTGGAATTCATTTCTGGCTAACGGCACATCGAGTATGTCTTTGTGGTGCTGTGTTACAGCTGCCTTTACTACTGCAGGCTGAATTGCACGCTTGCAATAAAAATTATGGCTTATTGATTTGAACTTGTGGAGTGAGACTTATAAGAGCATGTGTTGGGGAGAGAGAGAGAGGGAGAGAGAATACAGTATATATATATAAAAATACGTTTTGAGCTATTCGGTTCCCCATCATTCTACTCTTACTGTTAAATATATTGCCATAGCAATTTTCTTTGAATTTCTTTTTTGTAGGACATACAATTTAGTGACTCACACACTTAACACCTGCTGAGCCGCGTGTCATCGCTCATGTTGTCCTTCACGTCGTAGCAGACACCGAGCTGGCAGTAATTGCAGAGGGCATCACAGATGGGCATCAGGAGATGCCAGGGTTGATGTGGCCAATGATAGAAAGACACATGGGGGGAATAATTAGCTTTGTGGTGAAAGAACCAGTGGAATAGATTAGATTAGGAGAAAGAGGAATGCAAAACTTTTTTTTTTTTTTTTTTTTTTTGATGCTGTTGGTGTGAAGTAGTTTTGCAGCTGGAAGATTTCGCCTGATGACTGAAAAAAACTGAATGACGTTGATAAGGGACTGCGTTCAGACTATGAATAAAATCGCATAACTATTCAGAGATTTGCATGAGGTTCGCACAGGCACGTCTCAGTTCCATGTGAATCAGAAGCCCATTTTTCTTAGTCCTTGTTCAGACTGCAGGCGAATCTGATTTCTTTCACAAATCTGATCATTAAACCTGCCCATCCACACGGTTCTTTAAAAGTGATCAGGCTCTGTTTAGACTGGCAGGCCAGGTCTGACACATTGTCAATCTATCTGCAACAGTTGCTGTGGTAACGACGCCAGAGGCTTGTATGCGATATTTCCTCATATATCGCCCTGTTTCTCTACATTCCCTCTAGACTTGCCTGTACTGATTCATCCTCCCAAAGTGCTATCAGACATTTCATTTCATCCTCTGTCCAGGGACTATAGTTCTCCATTTCCATACTGCACTCAAGCCAGGTGCTCTGCGGAAAAAAGTTAAGTTGCTGTGCTTGATGAGGGTCTTTTTTTTCCACTTTTGGAAGTACAGTATTACCGCCAAGTATGTAATAGCCACGGCCTTGAATTTTCCGTGCAGCTAAATTAACCATGTTATCAGGAAGACTTAACTGCAGTATCTCTATTTCTTCCATCGTATTCTTGCTCGTTTTTCAGCCATTGATCCATGTCTCTTTCCATGTACTGGTGGTGACTTGAACTAACACATTATGTTTCGAATGACGTAATGGAAAGTTTGAAATCCCATTTGAGACATATCTTTAGGACTCTGATTAACCCTTTGGGCGTTGACGATGCCAATCACTTTTTTTCTACGTGCAAGTGTTTTTGGAAATTAAATTATATTGTAGCAAGACAGAAAAAAATATGTACACAAACAGTAGACGGTTTTCTTTTCAAAAAGTTCAGTGCCAAATTACTAAATTAACGTTAAAAATGAAAAAAAAACAGATGTATGTCAGATGCTTGTCTCCACACGCATTGGAGACCCGTTGCCATGTTTAGCGCTCCATTCACTTATCATTTATGTACAGTTAACGACTCTATTCAGATAGAAGTAAATGCTAATTGCTGTGTTGTTTGGGGGAGTGATGTGCTGATTCATGCCCTTGTCCAACAGAACAGGAAGGACTTGAATGAAGAACCAAAAATAAATTGTATAATTTCATTTTAATATTCTTATATGCGCGTGAGAATCGTTCCTTGAGAAAATGACTCGTCACATGAATCCACACAAAGCGTTTCCGACTTTTTAAATAATAGTAATCATCATGCTTTTTTGCTGTTTGTGTCCAGCATTGAATAATTATTTGACCACAAATGGATGGAATGTGGCTGTGAATCGGATTTCAAATCACCTCTGAATGTGGTTCAAATTGGACTTGCGAATAAATCAGATTCAATGTGCCTTTTTTTTGTCCTGTTCAGATTTCATGAAGTCCCATTTCAAACTGATTCCAACCTACAGTAGATATGCCATAAATCAGGTTTGAACTTGCTGTCTGAAAAAGGTCTTACTGTTGACTTATGTCACACTTAAATTAATATTTAAACATTGTCCTAGATGTTCTTGGACATGTCTTCCTATAAAGAATATGATTTTAATAATATGCAAAGTATCTCAACTTTATATACAAGGAACTTTCCACACCTAAATATCAATGGAAGACTCTGTAATCACCCCCATTGTTTCTGGCTCTGTAATCACCCCCATTGATCCCGTCTCTTGTGTTAAGATTGGCTTGTAGATCATATCATATTTACAATCAGTTCAAAGGCTTCAAGCCAAATCTTAAAAAAATTATATACAGCATTATCTATCTTTTATGCAATCTGAGAAATAAAAAAAAAGGAAGTCATCTTTGATGGTCGTCAAGTTCCACTCTTTTTTGGTGATCTGAAAAACTTCTTACTATTGAGTTATCCACTCAAAGGACTTCATTTAACTTCTACTTTGTGTAGGACTTTGTGTATTATTGAATAGAGGATATGCACTTAGGGATATTAGGTTTTGGGTCACTTATGGCTCACAACCAAGGGTCAACTTGTCCGAAAGTTGCATATGTCTAGAATATGGTGTATTGCTAATAGATAAGGTACTCGCCTGTATGTTTACAATAAGTTCTTGTTTATAATGATTTCTAGGAAGCAAAACACCTTACAAGTACAGCTATTTCGGATCATCTTGTTGGCGAACCAAGGTGCTCAGCACCTGCCATTTGAGGATTGAATTGGCCCTTAGCCAGCTCCCAGCTCTTTTCTCTCCCTCCTCCCATATGGGACGTCAGCTGGGGAACCCACAGCCCGTCCATTAAAGACTGGCCATGCTGGATTGTGATTCATTTCACCCAGAACAGTTGCCAGTGCAGCTCTCGGATTGATGCATTAATATGTAACCAAAGCTCCGTTATGGTGTCATTATTCATATCCTCAGAGGACGTTAGGACGATTTTCAGGCGAAGACCGTTCCCAGTTACGTGTGTACAGTTCATCAGAGCAAACCTTTATTATATTGGTTATGTAACTGATGGATATCTAAAGCACTGTAAATGTTCAAGTCTCTGATGCATACATAACACTGCAGATCCATCATACATACCCTGAGTCTCTCTAATGGATCAGTCCTGTGTATGACTGATGAGCTGCTATATGAGGAAGAAGGGCTAAAGCATGCAGCTGCTGAGTGAAGCAGAGCGGTTTTGTGAACCAGGTACCTCAGCGTTCTGGGATTTTTGTGTCACGGTGGCTGCATGCAGGTAAATTACAGCAGCAGGAGTTGATGGGCTGCTAATGCCGACAGCCCCGGGGAAGCACAGAGCTCGCTTCTCAATTATCTCGCTTTAACCATGCATTTCGGATGATAGCCATGCTGACCGTGGTGTGCTCTGGTGCTGGCCTTTTGGCCCACAGCGGCGGTTCATTTGAGAATGTGTTTCTGTCTGGTTGTGTGTGAAGAATGCCAGGTGGTTTTGACTGGGATTAAATTGATAAGTCTTACTGTGAGCTGAGGGCCACTGGGGCTAACATAGAGCACTTATCGCTTGGCTGAGAAATGATAAGAGTCGATGGCTGCCTGTGGCCTGATGAAGCCTGTTGTCAGGCTCACTGTATGTCCAGGATAATGTGTCGTCTCATGCCCTATCTCTCAAAATAAATCCACTGGTGCTGAACTGAATTCTCAGTTTCTTTTGCTTAAATTGGACTAATTTGATTGATTGATGCATTTTGATTCACTTGAGTTTGACACATTTACAATTAAATCACTTAAGTTTGACTGATTTAATGGTGATTAACTTGAGTCTGAGATGGATTGACTCAAACTGATTGACCGATCAGTGTGACTCAAGCATGACCTTGACGGATCCATGTGACTCAAACCTGAGTTTGACTGATCAGTATGGCAAGCCTGAGTTTAACTCATCAATATGACTCAAACCTGAGTGTGACTAATCCGTGCGACTCAAACCTGGGTTTGACTGATCTGCATGATTCTAACCTGAGTTTGATTGGTCAGTGTAACTCAAACCTGAAAAACGTGTGATTCAAAGCTCGGTTTAACAGGTCAATGTGACTCAAACCTGAGTTTGACTGATCAGTGTGACTCAAAACTGAGTTTGACTGGACATTGTATCTCAAACCAGAGTTTGACTGATCAGTGTGGCTCAAAACCAAGTTTCACTGATCTGTGTGACTTGTACTTGAGTTTGACTGATCCAGGTAAATCAAACCTGAGTTTGACTGGTCATTGTGACTCAAACCTGAGTTTGACTGGTCATTGTGACTCAAACCTGAGTTTGACTGGTCATTGTGACTCAAACCTGAGTTTGAC
>JAQMYJ010000019.1:2325423-2338536 GCA_030014305.1 Clarias laeviceps | reverse complement strand
ATGTGTTCAATGTGCTGCCCATTGTGTTGGATTGTCAGTGCAACCCTCTTCTCCGTCAGTGTGTGAAGAGTGGGAGATGCAAACATTTTAAAGAAGGTTGTACAGCTGTGCGGTGGCTCAGAGCCCGCAGTAATCGTTCTCATGAACAATCAACGAGTGGAACCCCTGATATTGAAAATCGACAGAAAACTTGTCGCCAACTTGCAGAAGAGACGCATCTGTCGGTGTGTGACTGTACACATAATCATTCACCAACACCACTTGCACGTTACAGGAACTTGGCTGGGAGTTTTAGCCGTATACCCTGTACAGTCCTGACCTCGCTCCAAGCCATTTCCACATGTTTGGACCATTAAAGGAGTTCCTGGGAAGCCAGCATTTCAAATGTGAAGCAGGCAGTCTGATCGTGACCTCGGCGTACTGAGAAAACTTTCTACCTTGATGGTATCCAAGCACTAGTGAAACGCTGGGATAAGTGCATTAGTGTACCAGGGGATTATATACAGTAGCAAAATAAAGGGAGTTTTTACTCTCATAACTGTGTTCTCTTATTCTTCACTTGAGTTCAACAAGAGTTCGTCCTGAGGATTATTGATAATCCTAGTTGGCTTATTTGGTTCTATATATTTTTAAGAACTTTACCTTTAGGAGTTTCATAGAGAGACAGGACATGTGACTTTGGGTTCTAATCTTACAGTAGAGTGATTTCATAAAAATTAAATTTAAACAAGGGTTTGCAGGATTATGGATATTGGTTCTGTTGGTTGGATGCATTCATATGGAGTTTTAGAGTATTTATAGAGTTGTAGAGTTTGATTTAAGCACACTTTCAAAGTCTGATTGAAAGATAATGATTAGACAAATGTTCACAAATGTTCTTTGGATGTCTATTGGGTCTGGCTTTGAGTTAAAGGAGTTGTATGATTTATTGATAAGGTGCAAGTAGGGTTGTAGGGTTTTACACAGAAAAAAGGAGAATTCCGTAGGGTGCAAAATTTGTTTGTTTATTTGTTCTTCTTGAAAGCCAGGTTTAGACAAAATAATTTCATGTGTCATTTAAGATTGTATTTGTTACAGGTTACACCCTGAACAGGGGGCACACAAAAAATTTGAGAATGACAGTTAGCCTAATCTGCATGTCTGTCGGAGGAAAACGGAGTACTTGGAATAAACCCACCAAGCACTGGGAGAACAGGCAAGCTCCACTCACACAGACCCGAGACAGGAATCAACCCCTCGACCCTGTAGGTGCGAGGCCACAGCACTAAGCGCCACCCTCATTTCTTACAGTGTGTTACAAAATTCTATAATAGATATCTTGTGATAATGCATGTTCTCCATGTCAAACCACACGTTGAAGATCCTCTAATGATACACCTGCAATGAAACTAAATTACATAGTGTGCAGAAACCATAGTGTAGGTTCACGAAAAGCTCGAGGTTGTTCTTCTTATCGTAGCTGATCATCCAATACGTGTATTTGCTATGCCACTGATCCCACTCTCCCTATTTTATTTAGGCTTGGGCATGTGCAGCACTGTTTTTCTTTCCATCAGTATGTTTTTCTATATTTCTGAGTTCGGTGTCATCCTCCTGTCTGTGGCTTTAGCTGAGCATCACAGTAGTGCTCATACTGAGACGTTAATCAAAATGCTTCTGACACTCTGCTGTCTTTTGTCGCAGTGGTAGAATTGATTGCCACATCATGTGTTTAAAATCAATGAGCTTAGCTTGTGACAAAAAGGTGTTATTTTTGTTTGAGGCAACGAACTGTGTAATTGTTTAAAATTATATTTGAAAAAAAAATTTTTGTTTTTGGATTTTGTTGAAGATGATGTTTTTTTTTAGGAGGAAATGTTTGTCCCGTCGAGGAGTTGCCACAGCGGACCCACACAGCTTGGTGCTAATTTTACACTGGACTTCCAGAAGCAAGCCTTCCATTTGATACGGGCTTGGTCACGACTGCATCCAGTGGCTTGGGTTTGGGCAATGCGAGGGAATTGAATCCAGGTCTTCGGCATGGCAGGCGAGAAACCTACCAACTGAGCCACCAACATCCAACCCTCCAATTTTAGCCAGGCTTGGGACCGGCATTGCATCCAGTGGCTAGGGTTTGGGCAGTGAACCCAGGCCTTCGGAATGGCAGGTACTGTATACCACTATCAAAGACTTACTAATGCGCAACCTTGCCATTTTATCCGGGCTTGGGACTGGCATTGCATCCAGTGGCTGGGGTTTGGGCATTGGGTGAGTATTAAACCCGGGCATTCAGCTTGGCAGGCGGGGAACCTACAAACAAACCAGCAATGTGCAACCCTCCCTTTTCATCCGGGCTTGGGTCCGGGACTGCATTCAGTGGCTCGGGTTTGGGCATTAGGTGGGTATTAAACCCGGGCCTTCTGCATTCCAATGCCATTGAGCCACCAATCCAAACTCTTAGATTTAGGTAAGACTAATGCAGCAATTTGCTTTATTCCTCTCCTCAATCAACCTCTGAAATGCCTTTTGTTTTTTTAAGATAGCAGTGTGTGTTTTAGAGAGAGTGAGCGAGAGAGAGAGAGAGAGAGAAACGTCTGAGTTGCTTGTATAACCTATAGATGGCAGAAGACTCCATCCTAAGTCGCACATTTCACAGCACGCTTTCAGATCAGAACTCGATTTCCATTCTAAGCAGACTCCACAAATCCGCAGCTCGGGAAAGAGAGGAAAAGTTGCATGCTTATCACACGCACCGCTCCGACTTTCCGCTTTAACACACTTTCTCCATCCTCGGGATCCTGCGCGCTACGATCAGACCTTTGGAGCATATATATTTATATATATTTTTTTGGTGTGTGTATGTGTGTGCGCCTATGTATGTGTGTGAGTGTGTGTGTGCGTATTGAGCGCTGATTTAAGAGCAGCACCCACATGCTGTCGGGTGGTCGGATCGTGCCGAGGAACTCCGGAGAGGTCTGTTCCCGCGACGGCCGCGATGGTCGCGTCCAGTGCCCGCGACTCCCGCACCGAGTATCGCCGTAACGCTGCCGCCGCCACCACCGCTCTCTGATCGCTGAGCACCAGCCTGGGTGTGTGTGTGTGCGTGTGAGTGAGTGAGTGTGTGTGTGTGTGAGAGAGAGTGTGTGTATATATTTTTCCCAGTCAAGACGCTCCGACATGACAGACGCTCGCGGTGGATTTGTACTCCTTTCCGACGGAGGATGCGTCCGGTGCTCTCCGCGCGCGGACTCTTCTCGCGCCAAAGCGGCCAGGATCAAAGGCGGATTTGTCGTTTGGAGCGTCGTGTTTTCTTTGATGTGCACCCGCGCGCACGGTAAGCGCGCCACAAGAAAAAAACCAAAAAAAAAAAAAAAAAAACAGGGCGCTGATCTAACAGTCTAATGGTCACATTTATTATTTTTTTTCTTATTTTGCGTTATTACGCAATCCATTCTTATTGAGTTAATTAAAGCAAATACATTGAATGAAGGAAAATACACATTGCCTTTTTTTTGCTATTTTTTATTATCATTTATCTGTTTGTAAAATTTTGCATTATTTCGCATTAAGTAATCTTGTGCATCTGTGGAGTCATGTCTGCATTAACACCTTCTTGGACCTGCTGGAGGCTGATGATGTTCATGATGCGCAGTTTTTTTTTTTTTTTTTTTTGCCGTGTTAAACAATTTCATCCAAATCCCAGCAGGGCTTTATTGCATTCAGAAGCAGGACCATAGTGATGATGTGGATGTGCTTTTCTCCAGCATGTCAGCGGTTAAATCGATCTGATTCTAAAGTTTTGCACTGAAAGGGGGATTTTATTTCGTGATCACACACACACACACACACACACAAGACTTTTTAAAATACATATTTAAATATACTTAGATGTATGTACAGGAGTGCAGTTTTAAAGGCGCAGGGATGAGAAGAGACACTTTGGTTGATAGTGATGGATAGATGATGCTGAGTGCACACGGTTTTGAGCGCGAACAGCTGTGGAAGTAAATTGTTGCGCACGCATGCGCAGACGCGTCTGCGTGACAACGCAGTCCACACAGAAGCATGAAATACGACAATATTCAGAAAGAGCTCAAACACTCTGTTTAACACTCAATTCCTGCTTTGCTCTCCATGTTTGGCAGACATCGTAATGTCCTTTCGAGCTTTTCAGCTTCTCATTAGTCTGTTGGGATAAAGTATTGATTATTCATGGTGCATGTCTTCGCCTTAACCTTGTTCATGCTGCATCATCTTTGTGACCTGCCATGTGAGATCAGGGCAAGCTGTGCAGACAGGTTAATTATGCACACGGGGATAAATGCATGCATGATGGTTCTAGTGCTTACTTCCTGTCACGCTGGAAAACACAACCCGTGCCATGTTTGCGAAGTGTTAGATGCGACTGTATGTGTGCATGACCAAGACCGCCAAATGATGTTCACTTCAACATACAGTTATGCATTCAGCCTATAATGTGTACACTTGGATTATTTTAGTTGTTCAGAATCCATTATTTCATGTTGGTTTAGTGGTTGGGACTTTGCACCTCCAGGGTCCGGGTTTGATTCCCTCTTTGGGGTCTGTGTGCATGGATTTTGTATGTTCTCTCCGTGCTTGGTGGGTTTCCTCTGGGTACTCCCGTTTCCTTACGGTCCACAGACATGCAAATTAGGCTAATTGGTGTTCCTGAATTGTTTGTAGTGTATGAATGAGTGCGTGAGTGTGTGTATGTGTGTGCCCTGTGATGGATTGGCACCCTGCCCAGGATGTACCCTGCCTCTCCTCGGATAGACTCCATGCCCCACACGACCCTGTATACAGGATAAAGTGGTATATAAGATGAGTGAGTGAGTGAGAATCCATTATTTCCTGTCATCATGAACATACTGTAGAGTACTGTGCAAAAGTTTTAAGCCAAACCTAATTTCTTCATATTGCATAAAATTTATTAAATTAACAGAAATGGGAACGCATGTTTTTCCTGCAACAGGCTGCAAAGTGCATAAAGATCCCCTTTAAAAACGGATTGTTTTTAAACTTCAGCAGCAACCTTGTTTCCCCTCTCATCTGTTCCAACTACTCAGCATCCAGCACCACCAGTACACTAATCACCGGCCTGAACATACAGTAGATAGATAGATAGATAGAGTTCTTTATTAATCCCAATGGAAAATTGTATTGTTACAGCAGCCAGTTCACATAAAATACAACAAGTAAGCAGCAAACAAGAATTGCAAGAGTTGCAATGAGAAATGAGGAGGGGGAGGGGCGGAAAGTTTACACTTAAGGTGCATTAATGAACACTATTAACAATTTAACGTACATTAATGCGTTTAATGTGCATTAAATTATCTGTCATCATCTGCACCTGTTTCTCACTGATTCGTGCCTTAAGTTAGATGATTTTTCAATGCGTGAATGATTCATAGGTCACTGTGTGGCTTAACAAACAAAAAACATTCCTCTTAAACTGCTCAGGTTCAGGGACTGGGCTGAAAATGAGAGCCAAAAACAGTCCTTTAGGAAGCCTGGAGAACTATTCCCTAAGACTGCATTAAAAATACAAGAAAGTCTGACTCTTTGGAAGCAAAATCCGAAGAAAAAGAGGGGAGGGGGGCTGAGGATTTTTGCTCAGTGCTGTATGTGAGCACATTTTGCAAAAAACAGCCTATGTGAGTGTTTGTGAATGATATGATAGGTTTTGTATTCAATGGAGGAAGAGAGATAAACTCCATATGGCATACTTTCTTGCTTGCAGGGTGTAGGTGTTTTGACCACTTCCACATGACGTGACCTTGCTGTTAGTCATAAAGCACAGAATGGCACAGCTGAATAAGTAGTAGATCTGCCTGAATAGACCAGTAATCAGCGACAGGGCGGTGTGATGCAGCGTGACTTGATGCAGAGTTAGTCATAAATTCATTATTTTGGAATAAAAGCAGGAAATGAAGTGTTTTATTGCTTTTACAATTAAATCAAATTCAAGTTTAATTTATTAATAAATTATTTACTAGTTTGTATCACATCATCATTAGAGTGCAGTGAAATCCTTTTTAATATGCCAGTTAGAAGTTAGAGACTCCATCAGAGCGCAGGGTCTGCCATGATACGGCACCCCTGGAGCAGATAGGTTAAGGGGCCGTGCTCAAGGGCCAAACAATTGGCAGGTTGATGGTGCTGAGGCTTGAACTCTTGACCTCCTGTTCAGTACCCTGAACTGTTTGAGCCAAGAGTCCCTTCAGTAGTCTAGTCACATGTATATAAATAAATAAATGTTAATTCAAGCAATACTATTTTTGCCTTTTATCATGAGCTACAAGCTTCTTATTCTGGAGAACTCACTGGGTTCAAGCTGAGATCATGAGTAGGTTGCTTGTTCAAATCAAGTTAAATGGGTGAATATTTCTTAAAACTCAATTCTTAAATAAGAAGTTTTATACTTGTGGATTTTGATTTTCAATATTGTATAAAAAAAAGTCAAAAATAGAAATAATATTGCCCCCCCCCTCCCCCCTCCGTGTATGGTTTATGAAAGCCTGGGGCGTCTTGGACACTTTAAGAATCACTGCTCTAGACAAGTTTGTTCCTATTCGCACATACGTTAAAGCAGCTATGAAAAATTGCCCTGACTGATGCACTGACAATAGAGACTCCTTCCATAAATGTCAAAAAAAAAATGTTCCGAACACAACAATACCATATTATTAGACATATGTTTTTTCGTGGTTTTTGGCTTTTATTATTATTATTATTATTATTATATATGTAATTAATCTTCCATAGGAGTTCTCTTTCTACCACCACAAAAAGTATAATAGTCCTTATCAAAGAAGTAGCTTTCAATGACACCAGTGTCATGCTGGTGTGGTCTACAGTACATAACGAAGAGGAGGCAGCAGGCATTTTAGCCCATTTTGGAGCTCTATTTCTGATCAAAATAAACTCATAGTTGCTGCTACAAAGCTCATTATGTTTCCACTGGGCATTTAAAAAAAACTCTTTTCATTGTTGTTTTGTCATACTTTAAATTAATTGGAATTTTATTAAAAAAAATCATAAATCAAATCAAATCATAACCCTATCATAACCCCCCTACTTTTGACCAATCAGAATTGAGAATTTTCGTGGTATGATGCTGGAGTTCCGCCTCTCTGGCTGAAGATATCGTATTAAACAGTCCACCAAGTAAAGACTGTAACCCTCCACGAAATACATCTCCAAGTGTCAATTACAGTGGAAAAACTGTAATTAATATTCTCGTCCAAGAAGGCTGCCTGTATGGAATGATTTAAAGTGTGAAATCAGAAGTAAATTCAATTATAACTGATGTTCATACAAGTACAGTGCACTTATCATCGTCATATCACAATTAAAAGATTTCACACCTTTCATTAGCGTTCGCATTGAAATCCTGTTAAAGTTCCAATAAACCAAATATTAATTCCGAGCTAAACAACATCTGTCACTGTACTTTGTCGGAGCGGCTTTCAAAATTGGACAATCCCCGTGCCAACTTTCAATTTAAAAGCGCCTGTTCTCTGACCTCAAAAACGTTGGATGCAACATATGAATATGTTAAAACAGATGGATGAGGCATGCTGATGAGGAGAAAAACAAATCGTTGGAGTGTGAAGAGTGAGATTGAAAATAAAGACAAAAGATACTTTATATACCCAAGTTGGACTAAAAGTTAGACTAATTAAACGCAACACCTGATTGTGTACAGTATATTCTATTTACACAACAGTGTGTCGATAAGTCAATTAATTTTCTATACCGGCAACAAGTCACTGATTACAGAAAAAAAATACCTAAAAATATATTGAATTAACTAAGAAAGGCATTAATTAGGACATATTAAGAAATTTATGTTTAGTTAATATTTACTTCCAAAATTTCTGAGATTTGTGCGCCACACGTCCTCCCTCAGACGCCTTGAAACCTGTCAACTCGCTATTGTCAGTCTGGGATGAATTTTTAATGCACGATGCAACGAATGTCGAAAAAAGATGATAAGCATGCACTTGGTCGGTCTGTGGACCTGCCTCGCCTTTGTCTGTCATGGAGATGATGATTTTGACACGATGTTCCTTCTGCTTCTGGATCAGCAGCCTGGGGACAAATTTGGTAGCAACATGGCTCATGTTCAAATCACACATGAGGATTGACTGGACTGTTCCGTATGACACACCGACAGCGGCAGCACTGTTGTGGATTGTTCTCCGACGATCATCATGCACAAATAGTCGATTGGTTTTGACATTTTCTGGGGTTGAGCTCGTTGAAGGTCTTCCTGATCTCTTGTCGTTTTCCAGTGATGTTCTTCTGCTCTTGAAGCGCACATTGCAAATACTTATTGCAGTATTTCACGTAGAATTTCACATTCGCTCTTTGTTCTAACTTGCTGTCCATAATGAAATAACAGATGTGGTAATGCATGTGATCAGAATAGCACCAGTTGCACAGCTCACAGCTGTGTCTTTTGGCACGCTGACTTATGAAAGGCAGTTCTCCCTGTGACTGTGCTGCCATCTGTTGGCGTGTTACAAAACTAGTATCAAAACTTTTGTATAAATGGAGTCTTCAGCATTCCTAGATATCACAACAATATCGTACTGGCTGGTCCATTATATACAGTAGGAAATGTAATTACATTTAAGCATTTGGCAGACGCTCTTATCCAGAGCGACTTACAGTACATTTTTTTTAATCTCATTAAACATCTGAGCAGTTCAGGGTTAAGGGCCTTGCTCAAGGGCCCAACAGTGGCAACTTGGTGGTTGTGGGGTTTGAACCTGGGATCTTCCGAACCGTAGTCCAATGCCTTAACCACTGATCATCAGTTATAGTCGATCAGGTGTAATCCTGTGCATTTATGAAAAAAATGCTGATCAAATTCCATTGTTAAAAATTCCTAAAAAACATTATGGTGCATGATTTTTCACTGCTGTGTTTTACAGTAGGGAAAGTTATAAAAGTAAACGACTTACAAAGGGAAATTATTTCATGAAGAGCGTGATATGCAAAATCTTTTATAAGCCGTAGGTATACAATGGTAAATACTAGTTGGTCTACAATTATGGTGTACTCCTGCTTTGACAGCTGTGTCATTTTTGTAACATACAGTATACAGTATAAACTCTTTAATAGATGCTTATGTGAGTAATTCTAGTTGCTGTACTGGTGTGTAATGTACTCTGTGTGGAGTAATCGTGAATGGTGTTGGGATTGATTTTCAGGAAACACAACAAGTGCAAGAAACATTGTACTGTGTAGTTACACCGATTAGTAATCAATCATTGACTGGTTTACTCAAAGTGCTGATCAATTATGGAAAGGTTACTGACTCCCATCACTAGATGGAATGTCACATCAACATTGTTAATCATTGTGTCAAATGTACACAGTTTCATATAATTCTCGCTTCACCTTCAGTCGTCTCGCCCCTTAATAGATCTGCTAACACACACACACACACACACACAGAAGTTTTTACAGAAGTTCTTTATACGTACTCTGTTTACTCAGGTTGTTTACTGAGGGTTACTATTAAGTTCAACTTGGAAATGATTCACTCCGATGCAATACAAACAAGCGTAGGTGGATTTAGTGATAACTGTGTTGATCTTTATATATATCGTAAAAAGTAAATAAACAACATGATTACTTTTTATTTTGCCGAACTGGAAAATTAGAACACAATTCTTTGTATGTTTGGGAAAATATGGTACTTAAAAAATACACAATATGTTTCATGGTACATGATTAACAAACTGCTGTCAAAATGGAAGTGCTGCATTTAAATGAATGAATAAACAAACAAACAAACAAATAAATAAAGTTAAACTGATGCCTGATTATAGTTTTGTCTCAAATCAAATTGAAATTTCAACATTTCTTGTATTTAAAAAATCTGTTTAATTTAGCTTGTAATTATTTAACAAAACAAAACAAAACAAAACAAAGAAAAAAATTTATATATATATATATATATATATATATATATATAAAATCTGGATGTTTATAAAATCGTGATAGAAGTCGAATCGGTACCTAGGTATCGTGATAATATTGTATTGGCTGGTCACTGGTGGTTCTCATTCCTAATATACAGTAGTGAATGTTATCAAATAATTAAATATATAAATAAATGTTAAACTGAAGCTATGGCGGCACTGTGGCTTAGTGGTTAGAACTGTTGCCTCTAGTGTCCGGGTTCGATTCCCGCCTCGGGGTCTGTGAGCATGTTCTCCCTGCGCTTGATGGGTTTCCTCCAGGTACTCCGATTTAATTGGTGTTCCTAAATTGCCCGTAGTGTGTGAATGATCATGTGTGTGTGTGTGTGTGTGCCTTGCGATGGATTGGCAACCTGCCCGGGGTGTATCACGTCTAGGTCCCTAAGTTTCCTGGGATAGACTCCAGGCCCCCTGCGACCCTGTATACAGGATTAAGTGGTATAAGACGATGAGTGAGTGAATGAACTGAAGCTTGATGATAATTTTGAATCAAATGAAATTAAAATTCTTTGTATTAAAAAAAAAAAACAGTTTAATTTAGCTTATAACTATTAAAAAAATTAAAACTGAGTATAGAATTGCAATATTTATAAAATCATGATACTAGCAAAATCACACTAGAAGTATTGTATCAGCTGGTCCATGGTGATTCCCATGTCTAATATACAGTAGTAAATATTCTCGATCATCAGTAAATTTGACATTTATACTTATTGATTGGACAATCAAAGATGATTGTCGATATATTGTTGATAGCTCATGCATTTAAAGTGACTGATTATGAAAATGGGAATCAATATGAAAATTCACAAAATTATACCATGATTTCAACATCACTTATCGCGGTATTGGTATATCAGCTCTATTTGAACTCGTGCTATTCTTCATGTGAATTACTGCTCCTCGCCTGGGATGTTAGTAAATCAGTAAACGAAACTGTTCTGGGAGGAAATGTTTGGTAATGGGAACTCACTGCTAGAGGACCTGAACGTTGAAGGATTTAACCGTGCGTTACTCTCGAACATCTGTTGAACGCTGTATGGCACAGACCGAACAGAAACGTTTGGGTGTGATTCTGCTTTAGAAGAATGATTGCAGCCGAGTAAGTAAAGGAGTGCCAACATTTACGGGTTGAGCCATAAATTAGCGTTTACGATCTTGGACCCTGCGCTGCTGCGATACAAGAGATACCGGAAAAAGTTCAGCTTTTTTCCAGCCAAGTCAAAAAGAAGAAAAAAAAAATGAACCAAACAGAAAAGCAAAGTTTAATTGAACTCATGTCGACGTCCTAGAGGCAAGGAATAATCGTAACTCCTCCCCCGAGACTTCTTATTACAAAACTTAATGACAATTAAAAATGAAGCTTACATTTTAACCAAAACATAATTTCAAATTTGGATCAGAGGATCAAAGAGATCCATTTATTTCTATGTTTATCATTTCTATTTATTTATGGATGTATTTGTTTTAGTTATCCATTTGTTTGTTTGTTAAATATAAAAAAAACATTAAGCAATTCTTAGAGTTTATTGTTTTTAATTTCTGTTTATTGACTTTTCTTTTTTATGTATTTGTTTGCAGGCTTGTTTTCTTTCTTTCTTTTTCTTTTTATTAAGTTGTTGGTAATTTTGTAGTTTTTAAAATACTAATTTATCACTTTGATATTTTGGTTTCATTATCTGTCTATCTATCTCTTTTTTTGTTTGTTTTTTGTTTGTTTATTTATTTGTATTTCTTGACTGTTTTACTATTTTTGTAATTATGTATAGGTTTGTTGTCTTGTTAGTGAGTTAGTTACTGTAGTTAGTTAGTTAGTTAGTTAGTGAGTTAGTTACTGTAGTTAGTTAGTTAGTTAGTTCATTCATTCATTCATTCATTCCTTCACCGTGCAGTAGGTTAAAGATGAACTTGTTTCTGCGTCACGCTGGACTCTGACCTGTGGATTTCCACACCTGCTTGTTATGAATCAACAGAAAAGCAGAAATTCCAGAAATCTTTGTCATGGCTTTGCGTTTGTTGCGTTGGAGAGGTTTCTGTAGCGGACTCGGCCAGGAGGAAGTGATGTGATGAATGAACAGTGGGAACGAGACGAGACTTATCTAGCATGACGAGATCGTGTGAAAACATTCTTGAGCACAGACGGAGTCTGCAGGATGAGGTGGACGGGGTTATTTTCTCGACAGACAGCAGCGATGTGGATGTATTGATGGAAGGCTGGAGCATCAGACAGTGTTTTGCAGGCAGATCAATTCCGCCTTGTTAGAATTCAGCCTCAGGTCCAACGTCCAGCCTGAGCCATCATGTCAGGATTTGGATGCAGTTTGGATGAAGGTGAAGAGCCAGAGCTGAGTGATATGATGCTTATATACATGGAATAATTACACATGTGCTTGTGTATATAATCATGTCAGGATACAATAGTTTTGTGAACTATCACAAAGTGCTTTACTCATTTTATTTGAAGATACGAGGAACGTTCAAGTGAAACCGGGGATTTCTGGTGAATGGAGTCATAAAAGCGACTTTACATGCCATTTACAGAAGACTTCAAGCACAGTGTGGTGAGCAGAGTCAAATATTTCAATGATGCAAAGATTTTTAAAAAGGCTGTAGAACCCCGGCCGAGGTGGCTTGGATCCCACTGCAGTCGTTCCTGTGAACATTCAGCGAGTGGAAGACCTGATCCTTGAAAATTGACGGATAACTTGTTATCAACCAACTTGCGGAAGAGACGCAGCTGTGTGTGTGAACTGTAAACGCGATCATTTATCAACACCACTTGCACGTCACAGGAACGCGGCTGTGTGTTACTGCCACACCCCGGTACAGTCCTGACCTACAGTAGGGTTTCTTTCACGACTCCCCCAGTGAAAAAAAATATATACTTTGTACTACAAATATTACAAATATATTGAAATCCTCGATAGTATTGCAAATATACAGTACTAACAAAAAATTGTACCATCAGTTAATATATAAAAAGTATCATGTTTTTACCAAATTTTAAAATGAAACTTTAAATATACTTCAAAATAATTGTATTATAGTACACTTTCCAAAAATATATTATTAGAAAATATACTTTAAGTGAAAGGTTTGTTTAATTTCCAAAGTA
>JAQMYJ010000019.1:2299675-2316180 GCA_030014305.1 Clarias laeviceps | reverse complement strand
TTTCATTCAAATTCAGAGCAAATAGGAAAAGCACTCATGTAAATAACAATATCCCTAACTTATTGTGAGTAGTGTATGTCACTTGAATCTGGGGAATTTTTGCAAGATTATTGCCTGCAGTTTTAAATAATTTCTATCTTTACTTGCATTGAGGCAGTATAATATAACCATTTTATTTAAGCAATTTCCCTCTGGGATTAATAAAGTTCTTTGAATCTTGAATCTTAAATTGGATTGGTCAGAAGATTCATACAGTTCATTTTCTATAACAGAAATCAAAGGTTTATATTAATGTTCTTGGCTAATACATTACAGCTTCTAAATCAATACCTTGCATGGAGACTTGAATGTGGGATGTTTTCTCTGAGTTTTCTTGGATGGTTTTAACACTTTGTAATATTCCAAAGTAAATCTGTCTGAGGTTGCAAAACTACAGAAACTCAGTACTCAAGTTAAAATACAAGTACTTGCCTAAAAATGTACCCTACACTACAAGTAGAAGTACCACTTGAAAAGTTTTACTTAAGTTGAAGCACTGAGTACATAATCTAAAATGTACTTACGTAAAAAAAAAAAAAAAAAAAAGTACAAGTACACCACAAAGAAACTGATGTTTCTGTATATCTAGTTACTGATAAACAGGATTTCAAAAGAATTTTAAACACAATCAGTTGATTGCTGAAAGTTAATGCTCTTGATATGTACAATGAATGAATGAATGTACAGTACAAGCCTAGTAAAGCTTGAGAGCAACATGATTTGACATTACTTATGTGAATGGCAGGTGGCAGTGTTAGACTCTTTTATTACTTGATTAGCTAAGCTAGCCAGTAGCTGCATTTTTTACCCTTTATAATGCAAGTCTCCGGAATTAAACATGGCCATACTACAAGCATACAGAATACAATAAGGTTAAAGGACATGGCAAAATGTTCTACTTATCGGCGTTTAATTGGCATGAAACATAAACCAAATGCTTAAAAGTTCAGAACTTTTTTATTCAGTATGTTAGCTAGTTAGCTACGATCGCTTCTGATCTTACCTTGATCAGTGAGAAAATAGTTCAAATAATTCTGAGATTAAGGTGGGAATTCTGTGAAAATAAAAAGATTTGAGATTAAAGTCAGAATTCTGGGAAAATTTCATTCTGGGAAAAGGAACACTTCTGAAATTAAAGTCAAAATTCTGAGATTAAAGTTGGATTTCTGTGATTAAAGTCAGAATTCTGAGAAATAAAAAGTCAGTACTTTTCAGATTTTTTCATTATTATTATTATTATTATTATTATTATTATTATTATTTGAGCCTAATCCTTTTATGTATATATCAAATACTTGATTTTATTATAACACCTATTAATTATACATGATAATATTCATATTTCTTGTGCAAAAAGCTTGCTGTAAGTCATATTTTCTGCTTAAAAAGGTTAAAAAGTAGGTTTTTAGTAGGTTCTTAGTAGGTTTTAAATAATTAAGTAATCTGATGGAAATTGATATCACCTGCTTAATTAATAGTGCCATCTCGAGCTTTCCTTCTCACACAGTGTTCCAAAGTTATTCCCTTAAAATTCACTCGATGTCATCCCTCCGACTCTCACGACAACCCCTCTTAAATGTTTGATTCCCAGAGCGTGTGAAATTTGTTAGCTGCGTGTGTGTGGTGTAATAAGATGGAGTTCTGCTGCCGTCTTTGCCCCTGCTGCGCTCACGCTACAAACAAATCAGTCTTGATGGCTCTCCATACACCAGGTACTATGAGCACAAGGCTTTCAAATGGAGTGTATCTGTATAAACAAATGCAGCAGCTGGGCTCGGTCTCTCGCTCGCGTTGAATGAGACGGATGTGTTTAGACACTGATTCATGTGGCCGACCTGCGTTCTCCCGTCCACCCTGCCCACCGTGCACTTAATACTGTTTCTCTTTACGATTTATGGCAGCCCCGTATCAGCCATCGTGTTGTCAGCCCAGGGAATAGCGGCGTGTAATCATGGTGATGGGTGGATAAGACGGCGTGGTGCATCATGAAAGAGAAATAGAAATGGTTCCCGCAGATAAAAATAAATAAATAAATAAATAAAAATGAGACATGTTCGTGCTTTCAGTTCTTCGTGTAAAAGAAGGTCTTGGAATTCTGAACCGTTCCATTATGTTGCACATGCAGAGTTTTTTTTTTTTTTTCCATTCCTACACCATCTTTACTTAGTGCTGGATTAAAAAGAACACCTTTACATGTTCGGGTGCAGAAAAGTGCATAGACAGGAGCTTGTATAACAGCATGCATGGGAAACACAAAAAAGGTGAAAAAAGCCAGTGATGGCTAACATAGAACAGACAAAAGCTTGGTGATAAACAATATTTTGATTCATGTTTGCAGTCTGCAATTCATTTTCTTTTACCATTTTTTTTTTTCTTATTTGTCGGTGTTTATTTTAAGAGAGGGAAAAAAAGTAAGGCTGGTGAGGGAACATCTGTTTATACAGTCTATGTGCTGTCATGAATTAAAAGAGAGGCAGGATGTAAGCACAAACACATCTTTATTAAAGATAAGCATAAAAAATGAGAAAACAAGCAGCTATGGCCACTGGGAACTATGAAATTGACAGCAAATTGAAATAGTAAACAAACAAACACTTGAAACAAGACATCCAAACTGGAAAAAAGTAAGAGCAAACATAATGAGACCAATCAACCAAAAACACTGGTGAAACAGAAACGATGATGTGAATTAGAAAATGCTGTCCATATAAAAGTGGCTAAAAATAACTAAAGTCCAAAATTCAACTGACTATCATCGTCTACACTACTTTATCCTGTATACAAGGTCGGGGGTGGACTAGGGTACGAGGCAGGGTACCACCTGGACAGGATGCCAATCCATTGCAGGGGACTAACATTCACACGCACACTCACACAACTACGGACAATTTGGGGAACATCAATTAGCATGTCTTTGGACTGTGGGAGGAAAGCGGAGTACCTGGAGGAAAGCCATCAAGCGGGGAGAACATGTAAACTCCATACACACAGACCCAAATCAAACCCGGATCCTGGAGGGACAAGGCGATAGTGCTAACCACTAAGCCACCATGTCTCCATCAGTGAAAACTCTACTATTAATAATAATAATTAGAAGAAGATGAAGATAATGAAATAAGATTCAATAATTTGTCATATGTGCTTTTTTTTACATCACATATCCCGGTTAGGAGGCAGGGGTCACAGCACAGGGTCAGTCAGGATACAACGTCCCTGGAGCATATAAGGTTAAGGTCCTTGCTCAAGACCTTAACTGTGGCAGATTGGAAGTGCTGGTTCTTGACCCTCTGACTTTCTGATCAGTAACCCAGAGCCTGAACCATTTGACACACCACTGTCCCCATCCTCCTCTGGGAAGCCCTGACAGAACGCCCCTCTTAAAGCACGGCTCCTGATGTGCTCACAGGTGGGTCAGGGCACCCTCCCCACCATACATGGTCAAGCCTTCCGAATCTGGGGCTGGGATATGAGGCAACAAGGTTGAGAGGGGGCTTGTTGTGGTGGCTGTGACCTAGCTTACGAGCGGCGGCCCGTGAGGGGTGTAAAGCCTTAAGACTTAACATGGTGACTGTACTAAGACTTACTCTAGCTGTGGCTGGACTTGAGCTTGAAGCAGGAAAACCAGGGTGCAGAGCAAAGAGTAAATCAAAGAAGTTGGGGAGAACTGGAGGCACAACTATGGTGCAGCACATGCAAAGCTTCAGTAATGCTATAGTACGGTATTCTGCAGGAAGTTCTCAAATCACCTGGTGGGCATCCTAGCTGAGAAGGTGCATGATTTGAACGCAGCATGGCATGATTTTGGGTCAACAGGGCAAATCTCTGGTTCAGCACAGCATAATTCTTAGTCAGCATGTCATGACTCTGGATCAATTTGACTTAATTCCGGGTCAGCTGGACCTAAATCTGAGTCAACAGGAAACAAGAGGTTGCCAAAGCTGACCATCTGAACTGCACATTTTAATTATAATGCCCTTCCTGATTCGACCCTCCCATTTTTTATCAGGCATGATGACTGATTCCCTGCATCCAACGACTGGGTTTTGGACATCGTTATCTCTGTCAAACTCAGTCTGGGACTAGACCAGATGGACAGTAACATACTGTAGCACCCTTGCTCCTGCAAGTCCTGCAACTGCTGATTTGAAGCTTGTTTGTCCTCCTGCATGCACTGTACAAGGAGTGAGGCTCAGCAAACTTTCAGTCAAAGTACAATTTGTGCTGCCTGCTGCTGAATAGTGTGCAGAGGCTCATCCACCTTCTTACCCTCACTCTGTACCCTTTGACATGCAGGATTGTCAAGTTGTGGTTCCCCAGCCTCTCCTAGGAGTGTTCTAATACCTTTCTGCCAGATCCAGCATTAACATTTTTCTGCAATTTGTGCTGCATTGGCTTTTCTGTGGGATCGGACCAGACAGGCTGACCTTTAATCTCCACAGGAATAGATGAGCCTTGGGTGCCCATTATCTTGTCACCAGCTTGCTGGTATATAATTGAATAATCACTGTTATTCAATTCACCTGGCGGTGGTGTTGGTGTTATGGCCGATCAGTGTATTTCTCTCTGATAAAAATGAGTGAAGGTGTTTAATGTAAATTATATTAAACTATTGAGAGAAAGCTCAACAGAAGGTCACGTTTGTTAGAGTAGAGGAGGTTAGTGTACATAACAAGTCAAAATGTTTCGACACAAGTTTGGATTTATTTTCTACATTGTAGAACAATACTGGATTTTGCTTTCAAGACTATGAAAATAGTCTACAAAAGTAACAAAAAGTCTGATGAAACTGGCTCTCATGAAGACCTTCCCAGGAAAGCAAAGCCGAAACTTACCTCTGCTGCAGAGGAGACGTTCATTTAGAGTCACCAACCTCAGAAATCGGCAATTAACAAACAGCACCTCTGATTAGAGCCGTGATGAAGGATTTACAGAACATAAGTAGCAGATACATCTCAATATCAACTGTTCAAAGGGGATTATTGCATCTTTTGAACGCTTTCAGCATTGTTTTATAAAGTTTAAGAAATAATCAGGAAAGACCATGGAATTAGAATGTGTGTCCAAACATCTAATTGGTAACGTACCTTAGCTGCCTAATATATTACTGTACGTGAATGCTGCTATTTGACGGCACGCTGGCTTAGTGGTTAGCACGTGACCTCATACCCCTGGGGTCGAGGGCTTGATTTACGCCTCGGGTCTGTGTTTGCACATTCTCCCTTTGCTTGGGGGGTTTTCTCCCATAGTCCAAGGACATGCAGCTTAAGTTAATTCCCAAATTGCTCGTAGTGTGCGGATTGGCACCCTGTCCAGCGTGTACCCTGCCTTGTGCCCTAAGTCTCCTCCAGGGACAGGCTCCAAGCCTTCGTCAACCCTACACATGGATAAGCAGTATAGACGATTAATTAAATTAATTACTTCTGCTATAAACAAGTGTTTCATTTAAATGACAAATTAAATATAAAAAAAAAGAAATGTCAATTAATTTGTATGCACTGTATTTCAGCAGTCTATCTGTGATAAGTGTGGGTTTTTAAGCTACTCACACGTTTGTATATACTGTATTGATTGTCATTAATATGCCATAAAATAAGAAACTAGACGATCCAGAGTGAAGAACAATCCAAAATTGGCATCAGATCAATTTAGTTTACCAATCAGGATTCATTCTGCACACGTTTCTGCAACACTCAGATGATTATAAATGTTTGAAAAGATCAGATTTTAGGATGGATTAAACCGAAATGGCCAGAGGTAAAGAAAATAGGGAAAAAAAATCAATAAGAAGGAAAGAGCCAAAATTCACTATCCTGACTGGGTGCTGATTGCAGAGGAACAAGTACATGTACACACACACACACACATACACACACACACACACACATCATCACACTCGATTTTGTTGGCCTGTACACTGTCATTTGATGTTGTTGAGACTTTTATCAACGTCTACGTTTCTGCACCTCAGAGTCACTGTCACAGGGCTTTATGTAGTTGTAAAATTGCTACAGGGCTCTCGGGCCAAACCACTTTATAAAACACACCGTCACTACCGCTGTCAGTGTCACTGTCAGTGCTGCGAATTTAGCCGTCATTCCGCGCGTGTCGAGCAGATTTTTACAAAATGTTTGTAAATGACGTTCTAAATTAGGGGAGTGTTAAGTATTCTGAAGAGGAGCAACTAGAGTGTCAGATGAAAACATACACACACTATACCAAAATGTTCATGTTCAATAACAAGTGAATGAACACCAAAGTTGTCTAAAATATACCAAGCACTCAATGAAAACTCAGTAAAAGTCTTAACAGATAAAAGTTTTTCATCATTATAGCATCGATCCCTCTGTTGTACCACCAATACTTTTTAAAATTACATTTATATATGATTTCCTCTGTGGAAATATTACATGATTTAAAAAATGATTAAAACCTCACTATTGTGATGTATAGGTTGGGGGTTCAAGCCCTGCCACCTCCAGGTTGCCAATGTTTGGGCCCTTGGGGAAGGCCCTTAAGCCTGGGTGGTTTGCGGCGGGGCATTAGTTGTAAAAACCTGTGGAAAGTTCCGATCCGCTGTGGTGAGCCTGAGAGTGGACTCCTGTAGATAAATTAATAGATACCTTCATGGACAGCCTCACTGGATTCATGGTTAGATACACAGATAAGCAAATGTTCACACTTTGTGTTTACGTGTCCATGAAAAGAGAGACACTGCAATTCCCTGATGTTTCATTAACTGACAGATGCCTGGAAAGATGGATGAATGGATTTATCATACACCTGTGATTATAGGTACACAAAGAGATGGATGCACAGATTACTCACATTACATTAACTGGATGGATGAATGGATGGATGGATGGATGGATGGGTGGATTCTTGGGGGAATATTTGGTTGAATTTATGAGGAGAGCACCGAATGTATTATTGCGTGTTGTGTTAAATGTTTTGATGTCTTAAGAAATTCCTGCAACAAATGTCTTAACAAATGGATGTGCGGATGAATGAATGGATACATGGACGGATAGATTTATTGATGGACGTATGTATAGATGAATGAGGAGAGCACTGATTGTGAGATTGTGTACATGAAGAGAGGCCAACTGAGATGCCCTCAGTTGGCTAATGTTAAAATAATGGATGGATGGACTGGTGAATAGATGGATAGTTGTGATGGATGGATATATGGATGGATGGATGGATGATGGATGGATGGGTGGATGGACTGGTTGAATGGATGCACTGGTTGGTAGTTGGATGGATTTATGGATGCATGGATGGACTGGTGGTTGGATGGATGGGGTTGTGGATGGATGGATGTGGATGGATGGATGGTTGGTTTTATGTATGAGTGGTTGGATGGATGGATAGACTGGTGGATGAATGGTTGGTGTTATTTATATTTAATGGATGAATGGATTTAGTGATGGATAGCTGGATGTTCTGGTGTTTGAATGGATGGACTGCTGGGTGGAAGAGTGGACTGGTGGATGGATGGATGGATGGACGTATGGATTTATGGATGGATAGACTGGTTGCTAGAAGAATGGTTGCTTAGATGGATGGATTTATAGATGGATTTGTGGATGGATGGATGGGTGGATGATTAAGAAAAACAGTGACTACAGTATATATATACATAACAGCTGAATGCTGGTAGCATAACAGCTAATGTTACAGTCAGACTGGAGGAAACATTCATTAATGTCTGTCTTGTAGATTGACATTAAAAGGTTTATAAACTGTTGCACGAAGAGACATGCTGCGATTAGTTTTCTGGAAAAATCACTGCGATCTGAAGTCGGCTAACTGTGAGAAAAATTAGACAAATCACCGCTGGATGAGAAACCTCAGCAGAACTCTATACATCTCAATAAATTTCATAGTCTGACAAGTAAGTTTATTAGATATATAGAACATATTAAAGATGCCCTTGAAGAAATATTGGTGCTGTCATCATTTCTGTATCATCAAATGTGAGTTTATTGCCTAAGATTATGTCCAGGTATTTGTAATATTTAACAACTTCCACGGCTCCACCATGATTTAATGTCCTTCCAGTTTCCAATTGCCTTGGAGGAACTAACAGCGTATCGTTCATTTTTATGACATTTTCCTGCAGATTAGATTTACATTTACAGGAGATGCCCCTATCCAAAGCGCGTTATAGAAGTGCTTTTGTGTTTTCTGTTAACAGAGAAAGAATCAAACACATTCTCGTGCTAGTGCAAACAGATTGAGGGTTAAGGATTCTATAAAGATAAAGCCCTGCAACAGGGGGAAAAAAATGCAAATCAAGATGCGCAGGTTTATTGCTGGTTAATGTGCTTGGTGAAGAGGCGGTCTTCAGTTTTGGTTTCAAGACAGCCAGGGGACATTTATTTTCACCACCTCAGTGCTAGAGAGGGAAGCTAGCGGTGGTGATGGTGTCGAGTGGATGTTGGTTCAAGCTGTTCTGGTGGCTGTAAGGAAAATAATCAGCAGTGGGATGGTGTGGTAAACCAGAGTTACTCAATGATTTAGTATTACTGTTTCATTTTTATTCTTTAAAGTTTTATGATTTGTAGTTACTTTTGATGTTGTGGACCAGATCATTCTGGTTACAACTTAAATAAAAGGTATCTCTTTCTGTACTAGAAAATGCTGCTTGTTAAAGCATAAGTGGTTAAGACTTTGCACTACTGATGAGAAGATCATAGGTTCAAATCCCAGCACCAAGCTGCCACTGTTGGGCCCTTGAGCAAGGCCATCAACCAACAACTGCTCAGATGTACGTATAATATATAATGAGATAAATTGCCCTGGATAAGATGTCATAAATGTAAATGTAAATGCATAAATTCCTCCATCCTAAAACCATGACATCTGACTGTTACAAAGCAAAGAGCCTCGTTCTGAAAAATGCTAAATAAACATATCCGTACAGAAACTGTCACTATATCTATGACATCCAACAATGTGAAGCATCTAACCTACAAGTCCCTGTCTAAGTTGTTACTATAGTAACGTTGTAGACAAGACTGCAAATGTCAAGTCCAAGTCCAAGATTAACCGAGATTTACTCAGGAATGGAGTCGAGGGTGAGGAATGGAGAGACAGCAAGACCGAGTCAGGATCAAGTCTGAAAACCATTTAATCTTTTTCAGGCCAAGGCTTTATTACAGTTTCATCAAGGCAAGTCAATACAGAAAACGTCTCGAGACGTGAGTTAAGTCTTACTCAGGTATTGGAATGAGCGTATTAATAGAAACTTGTGATTTACGTACGTCTTGGTTATAGGTGTGCAGCTACGTTTAGGATAAGCTTCTCAGAAAGTGGCAGATCCGGATCACAGTTTTGATTTTGAACATGATCTTGTGTAAGATGATTTTAGACCCTTGCTCAAGCGAACCTACATTTAATCCTGCTTAAATACGGGGCCCTCAGTCACAGGGTTACCTACGTAACGGTGTAATGTCCGGTATTCTTAATGGCATGACGTTACACTCCGATACTATCGGTGGCAGTATAAATTACATAACATTAGTAGTCCACATGCAACAGAGAAGAAGAAGTGGTTAATGAATGGTTCAGATTCAGGCGGGTGGGGGTAATGTTTGGGACACAGAAATTGCATGACAGTTTAACTTTAGAATTAGAAGCACAGGTCAAATACAAAGTGAGCAAGTGGTAGCTGACGTAGACGTAGTTCGCATGTTACAGTGTAAATGTACAGCTTTGTACATTCTCATTAGGCGCTGAGCGCCCTAAAGGTCTGCTCTTGGAATCGTCCCTGTTACTGCATATAAATATTGTACAGTAGCAGTAGTGATCAAATAAACATACATGTCTAGTCTGTCTATCTTGTATCTTCTGTTTGGGTCCACCAAAGCAGACCATTTGTCTCTGTCTACCTCATCTTCCCTTGTCACTCCAACCTCCTGCATGTCCTCCCTCACCACATCCATAAACATCCTCTTGGTCCTTCCTCTTCTCCTCCTCTCCATCTCCAACACCTTCCTCCTGATATACCCCTCGTCCCTCCTCTGCACATGTCCAAACCTTCTTAATTTGGCCTCTCTGACTCTCTGACGGTCCCCAATCCGTCCTACCTGCACTGTCCCTCTAATATACTCATTCCTAATCCTGTCCATTCTTATCACTCTCAAAGGAAACCGCAGCCTCTTCAGCTCTGCCACCTCCGGTTCTACTGTCTGTCAGTGGTAATGTCTTCAAACCATAATCGATTGAAAAAAACAAACAAACAAAACTACATTTTAACCACAACAAACAACGAAGAAGGCTTAACCTGCTTTGGCTTTGCTCAATCGAGGATTCACAGAATGTTTTCTGACAGTTATTTAATTACAAGTGTTATTGCCAGAGGTGAGAATTAACTGAATACATTTTCTGTTGTTACTGTACTTTAGTACATATTTCACGGATCTGTACTTTACTTTATTAAAGGATACTTTTTACTTTTCCTCCACTCAAAAGTACAGCGACTATCTGTACTTTTACTTAACTACTGTATATCTCTGCATGGCGTTATATCACCGAACAACAGTGGCGTGAAGTATAAAGCCTACTGTGAGCAATTATAAGTCCTGTATGCTTGAGTTATTACTTCTGAAGGTTTGTCTTTCTGTACTTTGACTCAAGTACACACGTATATGGAGAACTTCTACATTTACTTCAGTAATATTTGCGCTACTTTTCCTCCAGCACAGGATTTGCGCACCGCTAGTCGTTGCTGTCTCCCGTTCTCCAAACTGATGTTCAAGACTATTAATCAAGGTTAAGTAGAAATCTCATTGACCGGCACCGTAACGACTCAGACATAAACACTATTGGATTTTCATCCTTTTAGATTTGAGTGTGAAGCTTTAATCAGATTACACACTGGGAGACTGATTGCTTTATGAGTGCAGTGTGTTATTTTGGACAGTCAGAGAGGTCGACCCTTTTGTGAAGCATTAGCAGCGGAAAAATCCCAGCACATACAGTAGCTTTTAAACTCTTTTGGAGCGATGAAACCGGTGAAGGTTTTGCTAGTGTCCACATCAGGCCAAGCATTAAATTGTTTAAATGCACTTTTTTTGTTCACCCTTATTGAGTGTTCAGCTTTGTAGACATAAAGACATTGCAACAGTGGCTATGTGTGTGTGTGTGTGTGTGTGTGTGAGAGAGAGAGAGAGAAGGCTCACTGTGGGTGGCTGTGAGTCAGCATGAACCTTTCCCTGAAATGATCCTGTCTTTACTCTCAGGGAGAGAAACAAAGAGAGAGAGAGAGAGACAGTGAGTGAGAGACAGAGTGTGAAATTTGAAAGGAATGAGAAGGAGAGGGAGAGAGAAAGAGAGAGAGAGAGAGAGAGAGAGAGAGAGGACAGAGAGACAGAAACAAAGAGAGACAGACAGGTAAGAGGAAAGTGAGACAGAGTGAAAGACAATAAGACAGATAGACAGAGAAAAAGACATATACAGAAAGACAGAGGGAAATGGACAGCTAGAGAGACAGACAGGCAAAAAGAAATACAAACAAGGAAATGGACAGAGTGAGAAAAAAAGACAGAGAGACAGAAACAATTAGAAACAGACAGACAGGTGAGAGGGAAAGTGAGACAGACAGAGAGTCAGATGCACAGGCAGGCAGACAGAGTGACAGACAATAAGACAGACAGAGAGAGAGAAAAAAGACAGATGCAGACAGACAAATAAGGAAACAAACAGCCATAGAGACCGACAGGCAAACAGAAAGACAGACAAAGAAAAATACATACAGACAGACAGGTTGGAGAGAAAGTGAGACAGACAATGAATCAGACAGTGACAATGAGACAGAAAGAGAAAAGAGACAGAAACAATGAGAAACAGACAGACAGGTAAGAGGGAAAGTGAGACAGACAGAGAATTAGACACACAGGCAGGCAGACAGAGTGACAGACAAAGAGGGAAACGGACAGCCATAGATACAGACAGGCAAACAGAAAGACAGACAAAGGAACATACAGACAGACACACAGACAGAAATGTAGGAGAGAAAGTGAGACAGACAGTGACAATAGGACAAAGAGAGAAAAAAGACAGAGAGACAGACAGACAGACAATGCTGATAGACAGAGAGACAGATAGACAAACAGAAAGACAGGCAAAGAAACAGACAGACAAAGACAGATGAGTAGGAATGAAAAAGAGACAGTCAGAGAGACTGACAGACAGACAGAGACTTAGACAGAAAGAGAGAAACAGACAAGCGACAGATAAACAGACAGGTACAGTAGGAGAGAAGGAGACAGAGAGAGAGAGAGAGAGAGAGAGAGAGAGACAGACAGACAGAAAGAGAGAGAGAACGAGGAATCTTTTGTCTTCCTGCAGTAAACACTAATTACTTCTTAAGGGAAGTGCTGAAGGATAAACAGAGGAGCAGGATTGATGCTGCATGCTGTTGCTGGGCGATTTACTTTACTGTCACTGATAAAAGCCTCTCCTTCACCTCTCCCGGGCCGCGAGCTGCTTCTCCTGTTCCTCCTTTGTCCTTTAGCTGAACTGTGAAGGAGAAGAAAAGTTTTCATTTCCATTCAAATCACAAACCATGAAATGAAGCCTTCGGTATCACCGAGAGTGACGCGGGTCCGTCCTCACCGCGGCACGAGAGCTGGAAGACAGGAAGCCAATCATACGCCTTGTAATGATCTCGTGCTCTTCTCACTCTCTCTCTCTCTTTCTCTTTTGTCTCTGTGTTCCAGGTTTCATTTACACATGCGGTGGGACGTTAAAAGGAAAAAACGGGACCATAGAAAGCCCCGGATATCCGCACGGATACCCGAACGGAGCCAACTGCACTTGGGTTATAGTAGCGGAGGAAAGCAATAGAATTCACATTGTTTTTCAGTCTTTCGCCGTGGAGGAGGAATACGACTTTTTATCTTTATACGACGGGCATCCTCATCCCGCCAACTTTAGAACCAGGTACATAATTTTTAACCTACTATGTCTTATGCAGCTAGTCAAATCGGTATAAACACTCTACAACCCTTTATTATAACCCTTTATTATAACACTCAGCTTATAACACTTACTCACATGTACATAAAGGATGAGACTGTATATCACAATACAGCAACAGGACAAATGATATGGTTAGAAAAACTTCTAGAATGCATCTCTCTAATACATTTTCTATGAAGGTGATATGAATATAGAGTATAATGACTTCAAACCATTATAATGCATTCATAGGAATTAAAGAAGTTTTTGATTCATTTACTGTATAAATGGTTAAAAGAATACACTATTAATGCTGTAAAGTAGTGCTTATAACACATTATAATCAGCAGCACTTGTTCATGATATTAATTCATAGTATGAGGCCCGTTCAAGTCAAACCGGGACTTGTGATGAAATTTCTTTGATGCATCAGTCTGTTGGAACTGTACACACAATCACTCCAAGGCATTTTAATGTATTTGGGCCATTAAAGGAGTTTGTGGGAGTCCAGCATTTCAGATGTGAAGCAAGCAGTCTGATCATGACTCTGGCGTACTGAGAAAACTTTCCAAGCACTAGTGAAACACTGGGATAAGTGCGTTAGTGTAGCAGGAGGATTATATAAAGGAAATAAAGAGAGTTTTTACTCTTATAACTGTATTCTGTTATTTTGGACAAGCAAAAGTCCCGGTTTGACTTAAACAGTCTGGTAGATAAAGTTAAGTGAAATGCATTTCCATGAAAATTATAACACTGTGTATTCTGCCCTATGTATGCATTATTACATGATATTGACGATGTGTAACAGGGATATATTATGATACCTGATATGGTACTTAATAGTCATGACGCTGCATAAACCCTTTATTACGACTCACTAAATCTATACATTAAAATAACACCGTAAAGTTGGCCTGTCTGTACATTGAAGTTATTGGTGAAACAATAATTAGGGGGACCTACGCTGACTAACAGAACACATCAAGATGGTTTTTGGAATTGTCTGTTTGTTTGTGCACACATCACGTAAAAACTACTGAAGAAACTTTAATGAAGTTCTCACATGTGTATTTGGCCGAGCTTGGGGTAACATATAGGCTTTGTTTCATCACAATCGGCCCACAGGAAGAGAAGATATGCTACTTTAAAATTTAAATGGAAAATGCCCTTATATCATAAAAAAAAAAAATAAATAGTGGAAAAATCATTAATTCATCTTAAAATTCAACAGATGGTGATGTACATTTTTTTGAAAGGTTGAAATTTACATAATAAACATGATCTCACACCTTCATTCTGCGTACTTCATGGTAACACATAAAAATTTTAGTTCATTCCAAAATTCAACAGATGTACAAATGTACAGCGCTTTACATTTTTCAAAACGCTTTTTGCAATTAAATTCCATATGAACGAAATCTGCAGGCACATCTACAGTAGTTTGGCAGTACAGACAAACTTTTTGTAAAATTTGGTACTTGAAGGAATAAGCCTGGATAGACCTTTATGTGGGCTAATTTATTTTTTAGGAAGGTGTCATGTAGGTATTATAACTCCTTATGAATAAAAATAACTGCAATTCTCTACCACTACTATACTCCTACACCTCTATTTCTCAGTGTTCTGCAGTATTATAACACACATTACGGGCCTAAATATGAGTCACAGGCGCTTCGTGTTACACCGATGGCCTTATTACTGCGAGTTCTTTCTCAACCCGATTTGTTCAACTGCGTATTTTCTGCAACAATGTCACCCAGCCTGCCAGATCTTACTTCCAATTTGGAAAGTTCTCACATCCCCCCACCCACCTGTGCAAGAAAAGGTCACCAGGTGAACGCACACTAACGTGGGCTATAAACCATCCCTGCACACTAATTGGTCTCATGCTGAGTTGATTACTGCGTTGGAACGATGCTGGTTTCAGAAGCTGTGAAGCAAGAGCAGGAAGTGCTGCCAACGATCTGATCCTCACCCATAATCACTAATCACGCTAATAAAACCCTTCCCGCTTTGAACCATCATTCAAATGTCGAGATTTTCCGACTATATTTAACTTCTGTGAGCGCTAATTACGAGTCAAACCTCTGCAGGTGAATAGTCAGGGTTTATTGAGATGTAAACTCTGCAATCTAACCTGCATAATCCAACTGCGCAGGATCTAATAAAAGATTGATGCTAGTTGTTTTGCTAATAAATTTTAACAATATGTTATAAATGCCCTCCAGCACAAAACACACACACACACAAAAAAAAAAAATGCACCAAGTAAGCCGCTTCTTCTAGAATGAAATCCTTTGAAAGCTTATAAAAAACCTGCTCTTGAAAACAACGGCGTTGCCGCGGCAGCGAATTTTCTCCTAATCGGGAACCAGTGTAATTACGGTTAAGCCTTTTTACGGCAACATGACTTTACACCAACAATGAGCTGAAAGAGGCCCTGCATGTCCTGTATCACGCATTAACACGCGCATTAACAAGCCGCTAATGAGGAAGGAAGTGCCGAAGTGAAAGAAGGTCCTGGCAGTAAATCAGCTTGATCAGATCACTCTGTCCACACGCTGGTGCTGTTGGAAGGTAATTGAGTTGCCTTTGTGTGAATGTTTGTTCGGCAGCCCCGAATCCATAGTGGTGCATTTCAAGGAAGACACCATTACGGTCGGGAAACGAATAGTAATTTCATCAATTTCTACAAATTTGTTTGTCCAGAACTGGCCTGCTTGTTTTCCTTTTCTTTATCGAAATAGAGGCAGAACTCTCTTTGTATTCAAGTCAGCTCGGAAAGTGTCACAGCGAACTTACGTCACGGGAATTGGGTGTTGCATCAGCACGACATCAGAGCTGGTGAGGGATGCTGACAGCTGACACCTGAAGAAATAAGGCTTTGACAAAAGAAGCAGACTTTATGATAGCATGCAGTTACACCTACGTATAAAGGTTTCAAGTGTCAGCTATGTACATAAGTAAGTCAGCTCGGGAAGTGTCATAACAACCCTATGTCAAGTGACTCGATTGTTCCATCTACTGGACGTCAGCCTTGGAAACTAAAGCAGACTTTGTTAGTTTGAACCTGTAAGAATAACTCATATTTTTTGAACTCAGAAAGCCATAATGCGGCCTCAAGTCAGCTCTGAAAGTTTTTCTCACGCAAATGTAAGTTTAGTCAGAAGGCGTTATAATGCGACTCTAAGTCAACTAGAAAGTGTAAGAAGACAAGCCTAAGTCATCTCAGAAAGTGTCATAATGCAACCATAAGCCAACTCAGGAAGTGTAATAACATAACCGTCCAGTCAAAACAGAAAGTGTCATAATGCAACCTTAAGTCTGTGCAGAAAGTGTAATAACTCATCCCTAAGTCAACCTATAAAGTGGGATACAGTGGGGAATATAAGTATTTGATCCCCTACATATTTTCTTTGTTTGCCCACTTACAAAGAAATGAAGGGTCTATAATTTTTATCATAGGTTTATGGTAAAGGATTGAGACAAAATATCAACCA
>JAQMYJ010000019.1:2283878-2295187 GCA_030014305.1 Clarias laeviceps | reverse complement strand
CATGTTCTCCCCGTGCTTGGTGGGTTTCCTCCGGGTACTCCAGTTTCCTCCCACAGTCCAAAGACATGTAGGTTAGGCTAATTGACGTTCCCAAATTGCTCGTAGTGTGTGTGTGTGTGTGCCCTGCGATGGATTGGCACCCAGTGTGTATCCCACCTCGTGCCCTAAGCCTCCTGTGATAGACTCCAGGTCGCCGCAACCCTAAATACAGGATAAAGCGGTATAGACAATGAGTGAGTGAGTCTTCACTTTGATCTTCATCTGTGAGACTGGTTTCCTACTTTGGTTCCCCCCCCCACACACAGTTTTATTAGAATGACTCGGTCTCATTAGCTAATGTTAATGGATTTCTTATGATCCTGTAATGCATGCACATAATCTTTAGTCACATCTTTAAAGCGCATACTGTGTTTACAGTTGGGTTCAAAAGTTCGAGAAAGTTCAAACCACTTCATTAAGACGTTCTCGCGAGCAGCTGGATGGTACAGCGATTAAAAATAAACCCAGCATTAAAGTGAAACCCTTAGTGTGAGTAAGAAAATAAGAAATAAAACACTGTCATGGGAAAATAATCAACAACAGGATGTTGCGCTGATGACGCCCTGAGCTCCACTCTCTTGGAAATCACGTTAGCTCGAAACCTTAGACGGATCCGAAAATAAATTATAGATATTCTCCATTTTGTGACCCGGGATTTTTTAGACTTTCTTGCGGAGAAATCAATCCATCAAAGAAATTCAGTCAGATGCTCCTGACACATTGCTTATCCAATAACTCTCTGACATCGCAATTTGTCATTCTTTGCTTTCTTCCAACCCAAAATAGCGTCCCATCGACATCACACAGAGCCGATCGAGTCCGATCTGCAGGCAAGGTTTTTTTTGTTTTTTTTTTTCACTAAGGTTTTTGCTATAAACCGTACGCTCGGTTCGGAGGGCAGTGCGTATCCGAAGTCACTCGTGCTTCTAATAAAGTGTCACATCGTTAATTGTGCTTTATTTTTATTTTATTTTATTTTTCCACGCTCACTGCATGGAGGATATAAAGATTTGATTAACTAACGGTCCCTGTTGACCCACAGTACTTATTAAACTTAAATGTCATACTCTGGCAAAAACAGTATCTCACAATATGTCAAAGCGAATCAAGCGAATTAATCACGTCCTGTTGTTTTGGTGGGCGAAAGGGCGCCTTTCAGACTTGTGCGAGCTAATTATATGGTCCAGTGCTACTCGTGATGCAGCAACGCTGTTCTGTTTCACACGGAATGAATCTCTATTATTTGCGAAACGTCAAAAGGTTTGACAATGGGCCGGAAATGGAATAAGGCAATTTATATACTGTACACACATACACTGTACACGTTAGTCGCTGCAATAGTTCACGTTCAGGCGCATTACTCTTGCCGCGTCGTTTATAATTGCGAGTTCCTCCGGTGTGCAAGCATCACAATGTAAGACATTCTGCACTTAACAATACCTTGCAGACCCAACGGCCATAAATATCTACATGGGGAGAGCAGAGCGGCGCCAGGACATGGCTGGCACCATGTTAGATTATCATTCAATTATTTTAAAGCTCTTTATGTGGTGCCAGCTTTAACAGTTACCTGTGGAATTTATGCTTTTATGTCATTTTTATGGCAAGGAAACATAAATCTATACCTTCTTCATTCCTCAGCTAAATCAGCTAAAACGTTGTCCTCAAAGTCGCATTTGTGGTGGCCAAAAGTATTAAAAACAACACGTATTTTGATGATGTCACTAATTAGTTCGACTGAAGAGTTGTCTTAATTAACTGAAATAATAGTCACTATCTACTATTGTATGTAGATAATAGTGTTCAGTTTCTGCAGCCATGGCCTGGGTCATGTCCAGACCTAAAGACAAATATGGATTAAATGAGTGACATCAGAGTACTATGTCATTTTCACTCAATGCCCAGCCGGATCCAGCAGGTTTAAAGAATAAAGGACACTATACAAATAGTGATTGCTGTAAAGCAATTTCATTGCATAAAATAACAAATGATTCTTATTATTTTTTTTAATTGACAATGTTACCACCAGGTTCTGGGTTCGATTCCCACCTCGGGTCTGTGTGCATGTTCTCCCCGTGCTTAATTGGTTTCCTCCAGGTACTCTGGTTTCCTCCCACAGTTCAAAGACATGCAGATTAGTCTAATTGGCGTTCCCAAATTGCTTGTAGTGTGTGAATGAACGAGTGTGTGTGTGTGTGTGTGTGTGTGTGTGTAATCTGCGATGGATTGGCACCCCGTCCAGGGTGTACCCTACCTTAAGTCTCCTGGGATAGGCTTCAGGTTCCCCATGACCCTGTATACAGAATAAAGCGGTATAGACGATGAGTGAGTGAGTGACAATGTTAATGTTAAAACATTGAATTTCACTTTCTTCTTAATACTTTTGGCCACCACTGTATCTACTGTATATACTATATTGAAAAAAGTCATTGGTTGTAGATAAACAATACTGAAGGCGTCCAAAATAAACAATAATCTCATTTGAACAGTTAATCTGAGGTGCTGGTTGTTAATTGGTGATTTCTGAGGTTGGTGACCCTAAATGAACTTCTCCTCTGCAGCAGAGGTCAGTTTTGTCTTGCTTTCCTGGGAAGAAGGTCTTCATGAGAGACAGTTTCATCATCATGGAGCCTGATGGGTTTTACAATACTGTACACTCGACACAATACTGTTCTTGCAAGCACTGATCGTGAACAGCTGAACTTCATGTCTTAAAGTAGCACCTGACTGATGTTGATGGTGTTCTTTCATAGTTTTGTTCTTGAATGTAGAAAATAAATCCAAACTTGTGTCCGAACTTTTGACGGGTACGGTATATGTATAACCCTCAAAAGCGTCTTTACAATCAAATAAATATGTGAAAGCTTACAACGTCAAAAGACTTGATTTGTGGTTTGAACAAATAGCTAAATTATACAAATATAATTGAAACTCCTTCAGTTACAATAAATAAATAAATATCCTTGACGAACTGCTATGGATTGATTGTGATATTGATTTAGATTTAATAAAATGATTTCCCAGGAAAACCTTATTCCCAGTTCTTGTTTTTCAATATTTTAAATTGCTTTGGCTCTGAAACGCTCTGACGTCATTAGCTAAGGCGTAGCTCTCAACCTCTAAGGTGAAACACAGCAGCGCTACAGCAGTGCAAAGTGGCAAAGACCTCGGCTAACGACAAATACTTGTGAATATCTCCCAGACGCTCTATGAAGGTCTACAGATTGCCATGCAGAGATCTAGGATTACTGACTGACAGTTTGTTACAGTCCTGGGGTTTTGCCATCAGGTAACACAGTGTCACTACGGTGGGTACGGGAGCGATTCGTCGCACACTGCTGTAGCTTGTCGTAAGCTAAGCTACTACTGTACTGTCATAGCCACCTGTAGGTGCTACCGTAGCCCTAAAAGCTTTTTTTTTTTTTAATAAACATATACAGTACAGTATAGGGCTCAGGATTGTACAGTATAGAGTGACATATTTGTTTTTTCAGCACAAATACATACAAACTATACAAACATGACTAAGCAAAAAATTTGAACAATGGGCAAAGAAATAGTACAGATACACATGATCACATGTTTTTATGGTTGTTTTTAGTTGTTTCTATGATCAAATAATAATAATAATAATAATAATAATAATAATAATAATTATCATTTAGAAAGTGCTACATTTTTGTGATATTATTCCCATATTCTGCTAGTGATAAAATTTACATGTTATAACTGTAACAAAAACTTTTGTTCTACATGACATATCCAAAAACTTAAATACCCAGTTCGAAGTCTGAAGCCTCCTTTATTGGCATTATTGATAACGCTGCAGCTCTTTACTTACGGAAAGCCACTTACGTGGATAAGTACACAGAAACATATGGTGTAGCTATGGATGAACATGAAGTCATGAGCCACAGTAAAACATCCCCAAACCACAATTTTGTAAATGACCTACAGTAGCCGTGACTCAATTCAAGATTGTTTTTTTTTTTTTATCATTATTTATAATAATATTGACTGACAAGCTCATTTTGAACATATATTACTACATTATTATTATTAAGTCCATGAAGTCAGTCATGACAATAACAAGACTGCTAGTATACCACATTTTGTTCGTTTGCTAATAATTTGCTAAAAAAAAAAAAAAAAAAAAATCAACCAATCCTCAACCCCTTATCTGGCAACCAATTAAAAAAATAGCATTGCAAATAATTTTTTAAAAGCATCACAATTGTTGAATGACCCATAACTTTGTGACAAAAGAAGCATTTAATTCTCACAAACCCGCAAATCCTTGTCCATAATTCCAGCCCCATCGTGCTAGAGTGCTGAGGTAGCTCATGACGACTAGAAGGAGCGAGCAGATGAAGCGTCTTATCATGGATGGAGGAAATGTGCAGCTGCGAGATTAGGCCCAGTGAAAGGAGTGTGTGTACGAGTGTCTGCGTGCATGTTCTGTGGATATTCATGATGCTTTCGTAGCTAAGCCCCAAATCATTCGCTATATAACAGTTTTCATTCGTATTTATTAATTTTTTTTTTTTTCCTGCCGATGTAGTCTATCGCTCCAGATGTGCGCTGCATCTGGAATTCGGCTTCAGAAAGCAGCTACGAAAGAGAATTGGTAAGAATATATTGCATTACCGTCTGGCAAGAAACTTACTCTATGGCGTGTCCCAGAAATGTCTCTGAATGCTGGAACATCATGTCTTAATAAAAAAAAAAATTCGAAGCCTAGATTACTAGAGTGCACTGAGAGTTGAGTTACATGAGGATTTCGTACAGAAATCAGACATCAAGCATACTGTAGCTATGGACTTTTGATTTTACTTGAAAGTTACGCACACAGGGCGGAGTCTACTGTGATGTAGGCAGGATGGATCTATGATTTCATGATTTGTCTAGGCCGAATTATGAATGTGTCAGCAGAAATCGAGATCCCTATCTTCTGTTGTCCAATTTTGGTGAGCCCATGCGAATTGTAGCCTCAGTTTCTTGTTCTTAGCTGACAGGAGCAGCACCTGGTGTGGTCCTCTGTTGCTGTGGAACACCTGCTTCAAGGCTCAAAGTGTTGTGTGTTTAGAGATACTCTTCAGCATTCCTAAGTTGAAGATGCAGAGAGGGGACGGGAAGACCTTCGACATGCTCAACCCCCAAAGAGAAGGAACCATTCGACAACTTGTACATGATGATCATCGGGGAACAATCGACACTATTGCTGCCATTGTTGGTGTGACAATCCAACAAGCAATCCTCATGTGAGATTTGAACATGCGTCATGTTGCTGCCAAGTTGCCTGCTGACCCAGGAGCAGACGGAACATCGCATCAAAGTCTGCCAAAAACTCAGCGTCAGCATGCCGTGGATGACCCGTCCTTCATGTACGGGTACGACCTCTCCACAGTGGAAAAGCTCATCATCTCCAAGCGAGGCAAGTCTGCAGCTCGACCGAAAAAATACTCATCATCTTTTTTGACATTTGCGGCATTGTGCATTGAGAATTCGTCCCCAGGGACCAGACCGTCAGTAGCATATTCTACTGCCCGGGTTTAAGTGTCTGTGAGAGGACATATGCAGAAATACTGTGAGAGAGCTTGTAAACAAGACCTAATCTTGAAATTGTTTGGGACCCCCTCATATCTCCCACCACTAGTAAAATAAATCCAAGTTATTGCTTAAACCTGTGCATCTGATCTGAACTGCACCACATACACAAAAACTTCTATAGCACTAAAAACACCATGAAACCGAATGGTTACTCACTCGCTCGCTCATCGTCTATACCGCTTTATCATGTATCCTGGGTCGCGGGAGGCCTGGAGCCTATCCCAGGAGACTTAGGGCACGAGGTGGGGTACACCCTAGACAGGGTGCTAATCCATCGCTGGACACACATCCACTCACTCACACACTCATCCACACACTACAGGCAATTTGAGAACACAATTTGAGATTAGCCTAATCAGCATGTCTTTGGACTGTGGGAGGAAACCGGAGTACCCGGAGGAAACCCACCAAGCATCTGGAGAACATGCAAACTCCAGGCACACAGAGACGGGGAATCGAGCCCAGACCCTGGAGGTGCAGGTTACAGTGCTAACCACTACACCACCATGCCGCCTCCAAATGGTTACATGAAATGAATTTAATATTCCAATATAACAGGATATAAGATAAATAATGTGGCAGCATGGAAGCTTAGCGGGTAGCGCTGCCACTTCGCACCTCCAGTGTTGCGGGTTCGGGTGTTGCCTCCAGTTTGTGTGTGTGTGTCTGAGATTGCATGTTCTCCCCGTGCTGCAGTCACTATGATTTCTCATAGAGTCCAAGGACATGCGGTGTAGGTTGACTGAAGTGATCAGGTATGTGAGTATGCCTGGTGTTGGGTTGGCATCACCCTGCCTACCCTGGGATATGATTGGGCCTCCCCTCACCCTGCGCCTCTACACGGGATAAGTGGTATAGATAATGGATGAATCATATTGATCAGGCAAAACAGAAGAAGGTCCATCCATCAGTTACAGTGTGATTTTTGGTTCTCGCACTGCATGAACTGTGTCATTTGAACAAAAAGATTTTATCAGCTCACCTTTTGAGCGAATCCAGGCTTAGAATGTCTTAGCCGTTTGTTGAGGAAGAGATACGGTACTTTCACCGATCGCAGCATCATATTAACTTAACCGAAAGCCAATCCAGAAGTTTCCTCTGAACTTCCTAAAACATCGGACTATATAACCCTAATTCGCTGTAAAAACTACGGAGCAGGAACGCAGAGCCGAGAAGATGCCGGAAATCTCATTTTGTCTTCATGTCCCTGCCAGCAATGATAATGATGTCCAGCCATTTCAATGCTTCTCGCCGCACCTTCTTTAATAACGCAGAGCGCGAAACGGATTAGCCGTCTGCGGAATGACTTTGGGTAAAGACTTGTAACCTAATTGGAAAGTTCTGACAGCTTCATACCGCCCAAGCTGAAGGAGAGCTTTAATAGGAGCCGAAGGAAAAAAACGACAATCGGATAGAGTCATCGATGATTTAGAACGGAGCTCATCATGTCGGTGTTTTGTGTCAGAGCGACTCTTATTCTCAAACCTGTCAGAACAATAACACACTAATTACAGGACAAATCTGGGTCAAAGCTCTGCAGGCGTGTCTCATTAATTGGCTCAGGTTCATCATGTCAGCCCGGGAAGCTCCAACTGGAAGGATTCTGACAGAGGAATCAGAGTTTCAAATCTGAGTCGAAATGAATGTCGTTCAAAGATGAACCAGGAGCTCTCAAAATAAATGATGTGTTTATTTTAAAAAGGAAGATAAAAGTCTTTGTTTTATCTTTTAGAGAAGAAAAAAAATAAAGTGACATCTAGTCAACTCCTAGTCGATCCTGAATGCTGGTGTTTATTTTAAAAAGGAGTGGGTGTATAAAATGTTTAATAGATGAAGAAAATAGAGAACAAACATTGTCATACAGTAAAAGATAATTATAATAGTAAGAAGGAATAATTATAAGGACAACAATAAAATAACTGCAAAAAATGAATAATTACCATCAAACATATAATAATACATTTCAGTAAGGCAGGAGAGTGTATTAATATAGGCGTAGCGGTTAGCACTGTGGCCTCACACCTCCAGGTTCCAGGTTCGATTCCCACCTCGGGGTCTGTGTGCATGCATGTGTGCTTGGTGGGTTTCCTCCGGGTTCTCCGGTTTCCTCCCTAATTTTTTTTTTTTTTATTGCCTGTAGTGTGTGAGTGAATCTCAAAAATAAATAATATAAATCAAAATAAATAAATATTCATTCAAAATGAACTAAAATGAATTAAATTTCATAAATATAAACAAATAAGGTTTTCAAGGGCTGTGGTCTTTCCGCATCCTAAATAAAGTAAATAAACATAAATAAATAAATAAAAACTCAAAGTGCATTGTGTGTGTGTGTATGTGCTTGTGTGATTTTATTTCATTTATTTATTCATTTTTTTGGTAATGCTCAAAGGCACATTTTTAGAGTAAATAATTATAGAATAATCATGGAATTACTATAGTAATAATTGTATCATACAAACTAATGAAGCAAGAAATATAAAATTCTGTATGAGTAAACACAATAAAAGATAAAAGGAAGAAAATGCTTTCATGTGCAATTGATAACTGGTGATGAACAATTGCTATAAATGGGATTTAATTGTACTATACTACAGCATCTCTCTCTCTCTCTCTCTCTCACACACACACACACACATACACACATCACAAAGATTTTTGTTGTTGTCATTAAATTCTTTATTTTTTATTTTTTTCATTTTTTCATTTTATTTTGGGGACCCTGCACACATGGGACTCCGGTTAGCTCCGTTGTTGATTGATGTGACCTTCAGCGTGACCCTGAGAAGCAGCCGAGTTCTTGCAACGAATGAAATAAAATGGAAGAAATGGCCATGAGAGCATCAGCACTATTTTTCTCTCCTCGAGATCCTGAGGATATTTTATGTTACACTCGTATTGAACAGGAAGTCATTAAGTGCGACGATCTCAGGAATACACTGAGGCGTCAGCGGCTCGGCCTCATTTACGTACCTCCCCGAGTCATACCGAGTCTGTGTGAGGACAGGAAGTGACGTTCCTTGACATTAAGTGTAATGCTACATGGATAAAAAAGGAAAACTATGACATATCATTTTAATTATGTGGGATGTACAGTACAGCTAGTGGAAATCAATCAAAACAATAGACAACATATTGATTTACTTTTTTATTAAGATCTTTTGGAATAATGATTAAAACATTATAATTGTTTGTATTAGGTGTCTGTATTGTACACCTAAAATACAGCTGCTACAGTACATTGAATATTGCTAATGCTGATGTGCATCAATAATAATGATCTGAAGTATCAGCTGAATTGAGACTAATCAGTCTTTTTATAAACAGTGTGCATGGCCAAAAAAACACGGTATTGGTGTTGAGTAAATTTTTTTTACGTTATACATATAATACAGAAAATATGTGTGCCAAAGAAGCTACTTCTAAAGTTTATGCCATATGGAAGTGATCAATCTCGCTTCCCTAAAAATGTAAAGTTGCTTACTTCAGCCGTTTTGGAGAGATGATTTTATATGTGTCCCAAAAATGCCTTTTTTTTTTACCGTTATACTGTCTCGCATCAAACTATAATCATTTTGAATGCAACTTATTCATATTTCTTCATGAGTAAAATTGGTATTACATTCTAGAAGCATATGACCTGTAAAAATTGTTGCTTAAATTAAAGCGTTCCGGTTTTTGGTAAAAGCTTAAAAAGCAAAACATTCTGTATTGTCCGTAACCATGTCAAATTAATGTTGCAATATTTTAACACTTTTGAGAATAATACACTTTTTCAGGTTCATGTCTATTTATGTGAAATCTAAAACGGCCAAGTTTCATCTGAATGACAGTTAAAATCATTGAAAGATTTGAATTCAAAAAAGTTCCGTACGCTACATAAAAGAGCATGGAATTGTATTTTCGTTTTATCTGGTAACAATATAAATGTGTTTGCATATTTACAAAAAAATGAAGCATTGATCAGGAGATAAGAAATATTATGAAAAATGGTGTTATATGATCCTATCTGAAAATTCACTTTTTCACCATGTTTTGGCCGATTTTCAAACAAGTTTAAAAGTACAGTTACACAGTAACACACAGGGACTGGACTGTGTGTTATGATTGGTTGTCAGAAGTTGGTCTCATCTATGATTAGTTAGATTCTCACAGGCAAGACAATAGATGAACGGGAAGGCGGGACTTAACTCATCATATGCTTATCGTGGTTAGAAGCGTCTGCATCTTTTCTGGAAATGTTTTCTGGCCTGGAATTCTTATACAGTAGGTGCAAAAAAATGCGTAGGACCAACTAACTAATAATAACCATCTACTGGCTTCCTTTTCACTAATGCACAAACTTAGCAAATGTTTCGCCCACTTGTGAAACGTAATACAGCAGTACCTGTTGTTATAAAGCTAGCAGCTGATAACCTGTACTGCAATCCTTTTATTTTAAATACTCACAACTAAGCTGTGACTTTACCAGCAGCCAAAGTAGCATCATCCAATATGGCGGCGCTGCTAAACGCCCAATGCGATAGGCTTGTTTTGGCCAAGTAAGAATTTGCATGTTAACTGGCGTAGCATTAGCAAGGAGGGTCATCACATCAGTTTAAAGTGCACTTAGAAACCCGAATTGCTAAAATATTAACTTTTTTAATGCAAATTTCAACCTGAGAATGATTGCAGTTTCTAGAAAATGACTGAACAAAACCTCGTGTGAACCCAAACATGCATTTCAAACCATAATGCCATTTTTCGAACTTTAACTTCACCTGTAATTTTTCAGTTTTTTGGTGTTAATGTGTGTATCAGTGTGTGTTCAGTGTTTCTGCCTTTCCAGAGAATGCCTGCTCCCCTTGTGGACTGCATTCCCTCACCGCCTCTCACTTTGTGCTGCTAATGAATCCCACAGAGCATCTTCTCACGTCTTAATAGTTTATTTTCCTACTTACATCACCATTTAGTTAATAGCGTTTAATCTCGTTTTGCATCTGAATGGAGGAAACAATTTTTTTACTCCATTAAAATGCTAAGATGAGGTCAGATGGATCGAGCTGGGATCATATTGTGTGAAAATCCAATACCTTTATATAAACAGAGTTAGAAATACAGATATTTTTTACGTGGCAGTTTTGAAAATTGGACAAAAGTTGTTGATGAATATTCTGCAGTATATAGCAGCTCGGGCGGTAGTTCGGCACCATGGTGCGGGTGTGTATTATACTGTATTACTGTAATGCGCATGTTTAAATGCGTTGATTTTCATATAGAACAATAGCACTTACTATTAGTAGTAATAGTAAAATCTCTAAGGAGATATTAATGTAAGATTTATAGAAGGAGTTTCCAGCGTCGGGGGTTTTAAAACTGCAACGTAAATAGTTTTTTGACAATTTTTAGCTAAGGATTGCTACAAAGTCACAATTCGTGGATAGTCACAGGACGAGATTGTGCCTTAGCGTGATGTTGGCATTGCTGGCATGGGCTATAAATTTTTCGGACAATTAAAAAAAAAAAAAAAAAAAAGAAATCTATGGCTTTTATAACCCTGTATATCTGCTACATGTCCAATAATATCCAAGTACCATATGCAGGTACAGGGTGGGCCATTCATATGGATACACCTTAATAAAATGGGAATGGTTGGTGATATTAACTTCCTGTTTGTGGCA